>JAODAL010015679.1:0-83039 GCA_025379985.1 Phyllomedusa bahiana | reverse complement strand
ATTTGGGCTTTCCCCTTGCCCCATCTTGTCTCCCCGCCGGAAAAATTTCTCGTTGGAATTTAGCGTCCTCTGTGGGAGCAGGTGCAGTCCTTACTCAAAGGGGGCCAAGGAAAAGACACTCACTTGTGGGTTCTTCTCAAAGACCTTCTCGCCGCGGAGAAGAACTATGCCATCGGGGACCGGGAGTTGCTTGCCATCAAGATTGCCCTGGAGGAATGGGCCATTTTCCGGAAAGGGAAAAACCTTAGTTCATTCCATGAATGTGTACCAAAAGACCACCCCCTAAAACCTTCTGTATCTTCTACCCACGGGCATTAACCCTCCACCAAGCCCCATGCAAGGTGGGCCTTTTCCCGTCTGTTTAAACCCCTTTTGGGGTAATCACTGTCCCTCCCACTTGGAAGATTTGTAAGGGCTGATAACCCTCCTCCCTTGCGCTTCGGTTAACTTCTCCAGGAAGAATCCAATTTGCCCAAACTAATTCATTCTTCTCCTGAATCATCCAGAACCAGGCCCGTTTCCACGGGTTATTTCCGGCCCCCCGTGGCCGCCCCCAGAAAATAAAAAGCGGCTTCCAAAAGGCAAAAATGTTCGGGGCCGCGCTTCGTAGGAGAATCCTAAAGTGGGGACATAGTTCTCGGGTGGCTGGGCATCCGGTGCCAGGAGATCATACCAGTTAATCCCCTCCAAATTCTACTGTGGCCCGGGGCTGGCAAAGATACAAGGGAATTTGTGGGGGGCCTGTACTACTTGCCCCGGAATAAGGCTCCTCCTCTGTCCTGCCTGGTCTGCTGCAACATTTGACGACACACTTTACACCTTTGTGACATGTGGCGATGGACTTATAACTGACCCCCCCTCCCTCCTCTGGAACACCGTGATCTGGGTCGTGAGGATCGATTTTCAAAGATGCTCACTTGTCCCACTGCCCGTTACTCGCCCCTCGCCACCTCTTCTTCATGCATATTTTTCGCCTACACGGCCTGCCACAGCACATCATCTCAAGGGAGTCCAAATTTGTACTAGTTTTTGGGCGCGTTCTCTGTTCCCGGTTGCAGGTAAAGCTAGATTTTTCCTCGCTCCCCCATCCTCATTTCAACGGCCAAGTAGAGAGAGTCAATCAGGTTTTGGGTGCCTACCTGCGGCATTTTGTCTCGGCTGCCAGGATGATTGGTCCAACTTGCTGCCTTGGGCGATTCTCCTATAATTTTGGATTTCGGAATCCTCTGGTGCTTACCCCTTCTACGTGGGTCTATGGCCAGCACCCCCGCCCACCCTCCCTTTGGCCTCTTTTTTTGAAAGTCCCGCAGTGGATGCAATGTTCGAGATATGACCGCTATTTGGAGCAGACTCGTCAGTCCCTACAGCAGGCAGGGGTCCGCATGAAAAACCCAGGCTCCGACTTTGCTCTGGTGACAAGGTGGGTTGCTCTGCCAAATTCTTTCGCTCAAGATACCGAGCTATAAACTGGGTCCACGGTTCCTGGGGGCCCGTTTAGGTATTGATCGTATTAATCCTGTGGCCTATAAACCCCGGCTCCCACCCTCCATGCGGATCCCAACTCTTTTCATGTCTCCCACTGAAGCCCGTCTTGTTTAAACCGCTTCCCCCGGGAGGATTACCCCCCCCCTTCTCGAAGCGGAACCTCCAATGTCTTTGCGGTGAAGGACTTCCTGGCCATGAATCCATCAGAGGGAGACGTCATTTTCTGGTCGATTTTTGGGAGTGGATTCGGGGCCTGAGAGAAAGACTTTGGAGCCGGAGGAAGAAACATCTTTGGAACTGTGGCCTGTTGGTGAGTATTCTCTCAGTCTAGGAGGAGAGGGAAGCTAGGGGGGAGGGGTACTGTCATCGGTGGTGCCTGGCGCAAGGGCACCCGGGCGCCGGGCTGGCTGGCTCAGCCGTAACGTTCTGCTCCTCTCGGCGGCTGCAGGGTGACGAGCGGCGCACGGGGCCGCGGTCTCGGGTGATGCGGCCCTGCATGTGGGCGGCTAAGTTCACGCCCTGGTATATTGTAACCAACAGCAGACAACCCGCGTGCTCCCCCTCGGGCAGGCGGACTACGCAGGCCGCGCGCATCCTGCTTCTACATGCGGTGCACCTGCCCTTAGGGCGCGCGGCCACGCCGCTTCCTCTAAATTTAAAGGGGCAGCGTGGGCCACACAATCTGATTGTTGGCGCGAATCGCTTGACGCCTATTTAAGGGTTGGCACTTCCGGAACGTCCCTGGCTCGGATCTTTAGTGCCGTTCTAGGGCCTTATTGAGAAAGGCGTTCTTGGTGTCATACCGTCTTTACCTCGTACCAGATACGCTCCCTTGCCTACCCTCTCGATCTACGAACCTTTGGCACCTTGCCGATGACCTTATGGTCCTCGGTGCCTCCTGACTACAGCTCGTCGCTGACGATTCTGTTACCTTCGCTTACTCCTTGGCCCGTGCACCAATGTGCAAGGGGTCAAGTCTCGCCATTGTGGGGGGGGGGGGGGGGGGGGGGGGGAAGCGACTGGTAGTTTCCCGCCGAAGGCAAGGTCCATCCCGCTTTGCGGCGGGCCTCTGGTAGAAAACCGGTCTACTTAGATTCCGCTTCCCTGTGATGGGCTTTACGCCATCGGCTTGACGCTGGTCAGGCGGATCCACTTACCGTTACTGTATGACAAGAAGATTTTGTCTGTGCTGTGTGCATTTTCAAACATTAATCTGGTTTTTTTATCATGTTTCTTTGGCGGTCAATGCTTCTGACCGCGACAGAGCTACGCTCTTAGCTGCGGCATGGGTTTAAACAGTACTCTTTCACTGTGGATTAATGACACAATCTTTACCACTTCCGCCAGTCCACTCTTCACAAAGTCTCTTTGCTTTTGTCTTGGTTGATATGCACATGTTAAGAACAAAGCACATCATCTCTGAAACACAGAACCCTCATCTCCTTCCTAAGGCACTGCTTATTGGTGGTGGACTGACATTCCTCATCTTGTTTTGTAGCGTGCATATAATCTGTTTGTAGCAGATGTACTAAGAGCACCTTTCAGTATTTGACAATTGCACATGGGATGATCCAGACTGTTGGCATGTCCACAATTCTATTCCTGATATACTTTGGCTGATTTATATAGACTTTCCGCGATCATTTTACACACAGAAGGCAGGTTTCTGGTGGCTATAAAATACATCCACAAAGTTGTTTCGCTAAGATAACTCAGATGTTGCTCAATAAACCTATTCAGAACTTCCAGACAAATACATCATCAGCATGGGGTGGGCTGTCCCATAATTGTTTAAGGCATAGTAACCTAGTGTACTTGTAAACTTTTGACTTGCAGAAAATGAAGTAAAAAGTGCCTTACAAATTATTCTTTCCCTCTCATTTATATCATGTGCATTTGCAAAAAAGCAGGTCTATAAACGGTTCAAGCCTAAATGGCAATTGTTTATGACACATCGCATTAGTTGTAGAATGATCATATTCCTACCCTATTGGTGAAGCGGCTGCGAATGGGGGGGGGGGGGGGGGGGGGGGGGGGGGGGGCGCGGGGGGGGCATCTAGGTGACTCCAACAGTTAAAGTAAAGAAAAAATTATTAGAAAGTCCAAGATCACGCCCCTTTTCTTGTGAAATACAAAATCTTTTTTTGTTTTTTTTATTTTTTCTTTTATTTTTTTTTTTTTACTTTTTTTTTTTTTTTTGTTACATCATAGTTTGGTATGCACTGGCATCTGAAAAAGTTTAATCTATTAAAATATCACATTATTATTATTTAGTAATTAATTTTAATTTTTTTTTATTTTTTAGAGCGCCCTCAGTTTCCAAAGCCGCGTACATTTGGGTTTGCATATACATGTAATAGACATAGGTTCATAATAACTACAAAGGTAGACAAATTAATAAATATACTATTGGTACAAGAAGGAGAGAGGTCCGCATGGCTGATGGCTTACAGTCTACAAGGAAAGTTGAGAAGAACAAAGGGATGGGCATGAACATGCTGAACACCATACTTTAAAAAAAAATTCCAAACGCCAAATTGGCGTGTTGTTTGGTTTATGTCATGTCCATAAAAAGTTGTCAATAAAATTTAATTAAAAAATTCGCATTTTTTCTAGCAAAATGGAACCAATTAAAAAGAGACTTAAGCCGAAAAAATGCCCTATCACTCAAGTCCGTAGGTGTTAGTACAAATAATTATTTGTCGCTGAAAATGTTTGGAATTTTTTAAGGTTCCATTACAGAAATCGTACATGTTTTTTTTTACTGGTTCAAAACGGAATCTCACATGTTTTTGGTATTGTGATGTGCTTATTAAACCTTGTAGAAAACATGATAACGATACCATCAGTTTGTATGCGTGGCGAAGATTGAATGCACGTAGATAAAGTCAAAACACCCGTAGACATGGCAACAAAGTGTTTTTTTCTAGTTTTTGGCTCTCACTTTTGGTAATTATATTTTGGCAGTTTTTCCCTAGTATATTCTGATGGTTGTCAGGATACCGTTCGGTCTGGGCAGATCCTTCACCCATTTATAACTGCGACGAACCTGGGGCGATGGTTAATAGCTTCTTTTCTGCGGACTCAGCTACCCATTGGAGAGGTTTTTTTGGTTGTTGGTGACTGCTCCTGCAGCCAGAGTGACAGCTCTCAGGACCCGTAAGTTCGGTAAGGGGTCCCGGATGCTGCAACCAAATACAGGTCTGGCGGGGCGGTCTCGCGGGCATAGGACCTTGCTTAAACGGCTCCCACAGATTCACCCAGCTTATTTGCTTTGTCAAGCAGTGTTCCCAGGTGGTGGGTTTCCCAGTAGTCTTGATGTATCTGTATCGTTCCCTTGTGTTTCTGACGCTTCATCGGGCTTGTTGTGTCTGGTTTGTACTGGGCTCCTGACCGTGTTGGAGCGCCGCTGCTGGTCTCTGAATTTCCATCTGTGATTACGTTTCTGGGCTTATCCGCTACGCCGCACTGATACCAGACCGGACTGATTGACTCTGCGTTTTTCCCCCCTGACAGCCCTTGTCACTTAGCAGTGTAGGGGCGTTGTCCAGTTGGGGTCTGCCTCCTAGGGCAGCAGGGTAGGTAGGGACAGTGAGCTGGGTGGCAGTCAGGGCCCACTGCACCACCTCTGACGTGACAATGGTAATATGAATAACACCATTAGTACATCTTGTCCCACAAAATAAAAGCCCTCATATGTCTATGTTGATGGAAAAATAAAAAAGTTATGGCTTTCAGAAGGCGAGGAGGAAAAAAACGTACTGCAATATTATTATGACCGTCCTTCAGGAAGGGGTTAACATACAAAGCAATCCTTGTAGTGAGAAAACCCCTTTAATACAAAGTGATCCAAGTGTCATACACACCCCATAATGGTATCACTTAAAACGTTAACTCATCCCGCAAAAAACAAGCTCATAATCACCTCAGTATATAGAAAAACAGAAAAGTTTTGTTTATCAGACTATGGCAACATAAAAACGCAATATTTTTTTTATAAGCACACTGGTTTAAAAGTAGTAAAACATAAAAAACTATATAAAGTTTATATCCTTGCAATTGTACCGACCCGCATAATAAAGTTATCATGTCATTTACACCATGGAGAACGCTGTAAAAATGAAGCTCAGAAACCAATCGCAGAACTATCCCCCCCCCCTCCTCCATTTTCATGGCCCAGTGCTAAAAAAAACTATGTAACACCTGTGTACCCAAAATGCACAATACATCCCTAGATAAGATCCATGAGGGGTTTTGGGAACCAAAATGGGGGGGGCTTTCAATTAAAGGTTTTTTAAAACTTTTGGGGGGAAAAAAGGGGGTTTCAAGCTGCTACTTTGGGGGCTTTCAAATGTGACATGGCATCCACCAAAATCTGCATTCCAAAAGCCAAATAGTAGTGTTGAGCGATTATAATCGACAAAGTTGAAATCGGCACAGTTTTTATGTTGATCGGAATTTTCCGATCACACGATAATTTAGGTGAGAATCTGTGCATAATCTTTTTACTATCGCGCCATTTTCAGCACTTCCTGTCATTTTGGCGGCCAGCAAATCAGCTTAGAGCATAGAGTAGGGTGAGCTGGGTGTGCGACGTCATGACTGTGATGTGTATGGTTGTCATTGGCTTAAAAAATCACATGCCCTCTTTTTAACAATAGAAAGCCCTTCCTGTTCAGCATCAGTGTGTCTCATAAGAGCAGGACGTGTGTCAGCTTTCTCCTCAATACAGCTCGCTCAGAGCACAGTTCTCTTTGCTCACACAGACAACTAGCTTTTAGTTTGTGAACATTAGAACATAGGTAGATTAGAAAATTTTCAGTTCTTAGTTATTTTAGGCTGAGACTTTTAAAGAAGCATCAAACCCGCTGAAAGCCGTGGGGGGTGCGGGCGAACACAGACAGACAAGCAGGCTTTTGAAAGGCGAGTGTATATTGTGCAGCCCAACTGCTTTGAACCCACATTGAAATGGCTTTTTTTTTTACCAGTTTTTTAGGCAGTTTTTGTGAAATAGTACCTTTTATTTTGTGCAAACCCAGTTTTGTTTCAAAGACCCCCCCCTTGTACTTATATTAGGATACAGAACTTTTCTAGTAACTGCAGGTGTAAAGTCATAGGTGCAAAAACCACCTTTTTTTTCCGTACACAATTTAATTAGTTTTTTTTCACTTTGGTGCAGCCCAGTTTTGTTCAAAGACCCACCTTGTACTTACAATAGGATGCAGAACTTTTCTAGTCACTGCAGGTGTATTTCATAGGTGCAAAAACCACCTTTTATTATCCGTACACAATTTAATTTTGGTTTTTTTCACTTTGGCGCAAAGGGCCCTTTTTGTTCAAAAGACCCACCTTGTACTTACAATAGGATACAGAACTTTTCTAGTCACTGCAGGTGTATTTCATAGGTGCAAAAACAACCTTTTATTATTTGTTTATTATTTGTACATCGGCAAAAATCCCGGGCGGTTGGGAACGCCTTGCAGTGCCTCTTGCTTGTAGCCCGCAGCTCCTGGATGCAGAATGTCAGGACAAGGAAGTCACCTGTGTTGATGAGGATGATGACGACATTGCGTATCCAACGTGTTCTTTTCAGCCCAAAATTTTGCTTGGAGCGCTTCATCACTGGACGAGGGGAAGACGATGGGGTAGTGTCAGTAGGCTCCGAAATCAAAAAGGGAGAGGGCGGTCACAGACGTCCGCTGACATGAGTCCGCCAGCCCGATCAGCGGAAAACCGCTCCTCGCTTATCGCAGTCAAAAAGGTCCAGGACCTCTCAAGCCTGGGGCCTTTTTCGAGCAAGCCTCTGATTCAAACCCCGCGATGTCATATGCCACCTTTGCCATAAACGCATCAGTAGAGGCAAGAATCTTAGGTGTTTAACCACCACCAACATGTCTAGTCACATGCAGCGAATGCATGAGTTGAAATGGAGGGAACACTTGGCCAAAAAAGGCCACACCGATGCCGGGCTTCCAACCACTGTCACACCCTCTGTCTCCGCCTCCTCCTCCTCCGCCACCACCACCAAGCGTTCCTCAGCTGCCCATGTCTCTCAGAGTCATGATCAGGGATCAGCCTCCGCTTCAGCCTCCACCGTCGCCCGAGTACCACCAGCACCACCAGAGACCCATCCTACCCATTCTCCTTCCACCAGTTTGACGACCTGCACGCCGTACAGCGGCCAGTCTAGCAGCCAGCCTTCTGTCTACCAGGTTTGGGAGCAGAAGAAACACTTTAACCCAAACCATCCCAAAGCCAAAAGCCTGAATGTCGGCATTGCCAGGCTTTTGGCCTTGGAAATGTTGCCTTTCCGTCTGGTGGACACAGATGGGTTCTGCCACGTCATGGCCCTTGCCTGCCCCCAATACCGTCGCGGCAGCAGCAGCAGGCAATGTGGCAGAAGCCTAATGGGTGACCTCTGGCAATCTTTATTTACCACCTCACCAACGCATGTAATGCCGGGCAAACATACAACACACAGAGACCAGCTTAAGATCATGGTGCATGACTATCTGCGTCTCAACACCGATGTTTTTGGATGTGTTCCGGACCCAATCGACTTCTGGGTATACGAAATGGATGAATGGCCCGAGCTCGCTCTCCACGCCATAGAGGTGTTGTCCTGACAAGCAGCCGGCGTCATATCTGAGCGGATCTTCAGCACAGCTGGAGGAGTCATTACAGACAAACGCATCCGGCTTTCCACAGATAATGTGGATCGTTTGACTTTCATCAAGATGAATCAGGCATGGATCTCTGATGATGTTGTGGCCCCAATTGCCAAGGTCACCGATTAGTTGCCGGTCTACCTCACATTCCTCTTCCAAAAGAAATGGTCCTCTTGAAAACTTTTTTTTAAATTGATCATTTCTCACTGCACTTCTCTTGCACTTACGGCACTTCTCAGTTCCCAAAAGATCATTTTGCTGGTTTTGCGGGGAGGAGACTGTAAAAGACACCAAGGTTTCATGACAAAACCGTATTCAATTTACTCACATTATCTTTAGAATTTTTCGCATTGTCAATGGTTTTGGGGTCATGTTGCTATGAGATACAGCTATAATCATGGTCCTTTGGAACAGAAATGTGGCTTCTAAGTGGCATTTCTCCCTCACAATTTTTAATAGTGGCTGAGAAGTCATATTTAGAATGTTTTGGGGTCATGTTGCTTTGAGATACAGCTATAATCATGGTCCTTTGAAACATAAATGTGGCTTCTTAGTGGCATTTCTCCCTCACAATTTTTAACAGTGGCTGAGAAGTCATTTTTATAATTTTGTGGGTCATGCTGCTTTGAAATGCAGCAATACTACAGGTCCTATTATAAAAAAAAAATTTGGTTTATAACAAACTTTTGTTCTTCACAATTGTCAAGAGTGGCTCAAGGGTCATGTTTTGAATTTTTGGGGGCCTGTTGCTGTGAAGTGCAGCTATACTACAGGCCCTATTGTAAAAAATGTGGTTTCTAACAGACATTTGTTCTTCACAATTGTCAAGAGTGGCTCAAGGGTCATGTTTTGAATTTTTGGGTGTGCGAAATGTGCCGTGAAAAAATGCAGCTATACTGCAGGTCGATAGTTTGTAAAACATGATGTGGGTTTCTAACAGACATTTGTTCTTCACAATTGTCAAGAGTGGCTCAAGGGTGATGGTGCTGTCAAAAACAGGAATAGGTAGGACACTGTTAATGGACACATATTGCAATATCACTTGTTTTTGCAAGATCTTTAACATAGCTAGCAATCCCTGTAGTAAGACAACCCATTTAATACAATTAAAAAAAAGAGAAACAAAGACGTGGTGGGATTCCATCCTAAAAATGGTGGTTCAAAGACTCCTTTTTCCGTCACTTTTTAATCTGTGGGTAAGACAGGTTCAAGGGTCATGCTGCGTTCCAGGACATGGATAGTCAATGTCCAGTTCAAGTAAAATGATGGTTCAAATCATACTGCCTTCTGGCACTTTTTAATTTGTGGGTCATGCAGGTTTAAGGGTCATGCTGTGGTACAAGACAGGGATTAGTGAATGGTCTGTGAGTTTTTTTCTATGCTTTATATAACCTAAGTATGTTGCCTAAGATGTAGCACGTATCCATTTGACTGTTGTGGATGTTAATTCCAGCTTTCTCCAGCCTTTTTGGGTGTAAAATGAAGGTGTTTTCCTCTCCCATAGACTTTAATGGTCATCGGCGATAATCTATTATCGACTATCGGATATCGTCATGATAATTGGCGATATCGACTATCGACCCAATGACGATAGTCGACGTAATCGCTCATCACTACCAAATAGCGCTCCCTCCCTTGTATGACCTGCCATGCACCCAAACAGCAATATATACACAAATGTAGGGTATTTCTGAATTTAGAAGTAATAGCTTAACAAAATTTGTTTTTTTTTTTTTTTCCAGGATGTCTTGTAAAAACTAAATATTTTCAGCTAAAATTGCAGATTGCTGGAAAAAAATGTAAATTTTTTTTTTAATTTTCAGAGCCTAACGCTAAAAAATTTTTTGTGAAACACCTGTGGGGTCGATATACTCACCCCTGGATATATTCCCTAAGGCATTTAGTTTCCAATATGGCATCATTTTAGGGGTGTTTATGAAGTTGTAGCACCTTAGGGTATCTGCAAAGCTGGAATGGAGCCTAAATAAATGTCACGGGTGGTCCCGCAGTGTCCCGTCCGTGCCCCCCCGCTCCGGGAGTGGTCGGCGCCACATTCCGCATGTCGTTTCCCCGAGAGCCAGGACTTACCTGGCCACCCTCCTGTCCCCCTGCGGCTCTCTGTCGGCTGCCGTGCGCGCGAGCGCCACCTAGTGCACGCGCGGCAGTTCTTTGAGATTTAAAGGGCCAGCGCGCCGGTAATTGGTTTATTGCCGGCCGCTGCTCCTATATAAGGTTACCACCCCGGCACTTCCGCACCGGATCTATTGTGCCGATTGTCTTTAGAGAAAGCGTTGAAAGTGCGTTCTAGTATCTTCGGTGTTCTGACCCTTGTGCTACGTTTATTGACCACGAATCTTTGCTGCCAGCCCTGACTCTCTTGCTACGTTTATTGACCACGAATATTGCCGTCTGCCCTGACCTTCTCGCCTGTCCACGACTACGCCTACGCCTGACGATTCTGTACCATGCTAACCCTTGGCTGCCACCGCAAGCAAGTCACGTCGGGGGTAGCGACCTGGTAGACTCCCGCCGCAGCAAGTCCATCCTGCTTTGCGGTGGGTTCTGGTGAAAACTGGGACCTACTTAGACTCCGCTCCCTGGCGTGGCTTATATCATCGCTTGCAGTGGCCCAGCGGATCCACTACTGCTGTCCGTTACAATAAAATTATATTGAAAATGAAACCCTTCTATTCTGAGGCTTGTGATTGAGCCAAATAGCTCACCAGGGTCACGTCTAAGATATCTCTAAAATTGGCAGAATATGAGTTATCGAGTTTGAGTTGAATTTCCCTGGTCACATTTACTGTGTTCCAGTGAATAATGGATAAAATTTTAAAATATGCAAAAAATGTGAAATTTTGAATTTCACCTCCATTTTGCTTTAATTTCTGTGAAATACCTACTGGGATAACAAACTTCCTAAATGCTTTTTTAAATACTTTAAGGCACAGGTGTCAAACTGCGGCCCTCCAGCTGTTGGGAAACTACAACTCCATCATGCATTTGTATAATCTATAACAGTGGGCATGATGGGAGTTGTAGTTTCCCAACAGCTGGAGGGCCGGCAGTTTGACACCCCTGCTTTAAGGGGTCTAATTTTTTAGATGGGACATTTATAGAGGTATCTAACACACAGGCCCCTCAAAGCAACGTCAGAACTGGATTGGTCCCTAAAAAAATCTATTTTGCAAAGTTTCTCGAAAATGTGAAAAATTACTACTAGGGCCACATGTATGAAAACCGTCTAGGTCTAAAACTCACCTTGTTGCCCAAAGAGGAGCGCTCTGATTGGTTGCTATGGGCAACAAGGTGAGTTTTAGACCTAGACAGTTTTCATACATGTGGCCCTAAATTTCTAAGCCCCCTAATGTTGTAAATAAAAAGAACAGTTAAAAAATGATGCTAACCTACAGTAGACATATGGTGGATGCTAGTTATAAACTATTTTGAGTGGAATAACTATGTCTTATACACTTTGAACTTTGAAAATGGCAAATTTTTCAAAAGTTTCACAATGTTTTGATATTTTTTCACAAATAAACAAGGATTGCATGGACTGAAAATTCTTACTAACTTAAAGCACAATGTGTCACGAGAAAACAATCTCTGAATCACATGGATAGGTAAAAGTGTCAAAAAGTTATTCTCATAGGCCCGGTTCACACAGCTTATTCTGGGACGGATTGGAGCCGTACTGCGCGCCGTATTTGCGCTTCAGTACGGCTCCAATCCGTCCCAGTAACTACGGTAATCCACAGTTCTCAGCGAATCCGCCACGGGGGGGAGAAAGTGACATGCACATTATTTACGGCGTGTACGCGCCGTAAATAATGCATTGTCTATGGGGCCGGCGGGCAGCTCCCCCGCCGCGCCCCCGCCCCTTATTTAAGCCGTATTGCAGGTGGGATCCGCCCCACAAAAACGGCTTAAATAAGCCGTGTGAACCGGGCCATATAGTGACAGGGGTATTGAGTATATAGACCCCACAGGTGTTTCACAAATTTTTTTATCATTAGGCTGTAAAAATTAAAAATGTATTTTTTTCCAACAATCTGCAATTTTAGTTAAAAATTATTCATTTTTACAAGTTTGACAATACCCTATATGTGAGTGTAATCTACTATTTAGGCAATGGCAGGGCGTACATGGGAGGGAGCACTATTTGGCTTTTGGAATGCAGATTTTGGTGGGTGCCATGTCACATTTGCAGAGCTCCCAAAGCACCAGAATAGGTGAAATCTTCCAGAAGTTGCCCCATTTTGGATTCAACACCCCTCATGGATCTCATCCACGGGTGTATTGTGCATTTTGGGTGCACAGGTGTTCCATAGCTTTTTAGCACTGGGCCATGAAAATGGGGAGGGGGAACACAGTTCCGCCATTGGTTTTTGGACTTCATTTTTACAGCATTTTTTCTGTATATGGGGCTTGATTTTTGCGTGATGAGTTGGTGTTTTAATTGTACCATTATGGGGTTCATATGACGCTTTAATCGATTTTTGTCAATACATCAATCCTGGTAGTGGTTTTTATTTTTATTTTTTCCAACGGTCAACTTGAGGTGTAAATTACATTCTAGCTTTACTCAGCAGAAGGATCCGATTATGTTTTTCTGCTTTTATACAATAAAAACACTTGTATTCAAAAAGGAAAACACTTCTGATAGCCATAACTTTTTTTTATTTTTTTGTGTATGGAGTTGTGTATGGGCTTGTTTTTTGTGGGATGAGTTGACGTTTTATTGGTGTCATTTTTGGAGGACATGACTTCATGATCACTTTTAAATCCATTTTTGAAGGGCAAGGTGAAGAAAATACTGCAATCCTAGTAGTATTTTTTATTTTTAACCCCTTCCCGACATTGGACATATGAGTACATCCTGATTCCAGAAAGCGTCTTTGTAGCGGGATTGCAGCATGATCCCATTACAAAGTCACAGAGTGTTAGCTGCTAATTGCAGCTAACACCCGGCGGTTACAATGCAGGAGGGCGCCACGGCATCTAAATCAATGAGCAATGGTAGAAGAAAAAAATTCTAAACTGCAAAATTGTGTTTTTAGGGTCATTTCACGTCCCCTAAAAATTGGAATAAATTTAATCAAAAAAAGTTGCATGTATTCTAAACTGACACCAACAAAAAGTATACTTCAGCCTGCAAAAAATGCCACCTCACTCAAGTCTGTAGGCGTTAGTACAAAAAAGTTATTGGTCACAGAAAATGGCACCGCTGCTCAAATTTCAAAAATAGAAAATGTTTGGAATTTTGTTTACAGTACCAAAACATAACGGAAAGCCTGCATGTTTAGTATTGGCGGATAAGTATCAACCTGTATAATACAGATAACACATCATTTTTACTGAAGATTGAGCGTTGTAAAAAAAAAAAAACTCCCACAAACATGGCACAAGTACTTTTTTTTCACATTTTGCTTAGAATTTATTTGAGGTTTCCCAGTATATTCTATGGTAATATGAATAACACCATTAGAAAGTACATCTTGTTCCGCAAAATAAAAGCCCTCATATATCTAAGTAGGGGGAAAAATAAAAATAGAAATTAAAAATTTTTTTTAAAAAAGTTATGACTCTGGGAAAGCAAGGAGGAAAAAACAAGCGTGACAAAAAAAAGGCTCCATCAAGAAGGGGCTAACACTACTCATCATGTAGTATACGTTACGTGTTAGTTTTACTCTGTGGGTCAATGTGATTACGGCGATACCCAATTTTTATAGCTTTTTTTATTTTAAAGTGTTTTAAAAAAAGTATTTATATAGTGTCAAACAATATTTATGCATCGCTACCTTCTGATAGCCATAACTTTTGTATTTTTCTATATACAGAGATGTGTAAGGGCTCTGAGTGGTCCTTTTTCATGGTACCACACTTTGGGCCATTTTATATGATGTTTTGATCTCTTTTTATGTAGAATGAATGAAAATCACAATTCTGTGACTTTTTTTGTACTGCAGCTGTTAAATAATGTGACAGATTTATAGGCTAGCTTACACATGTGGCGATACCAAATATGATTACTTTATTATTGATCTTTTTGGGGGCAATTGGTATTTGAAAAGGGTGGTTTTTAACTTTTTTCTACTTTCTTTGTATTTTTAATTTTTTTTTTATTTGTTCCTATAGGGGACTTGTATCTTTAAATCACTGTTAGGCCGGGTTCACACGGCTTATTCCCGACGGATTTGTGAGCCGTATTGAGCTCACAAATCCGCCGTGAATAAGGGGCGGGACGGGGGCTGGGGCCGAGGCGGCGGGGGGCGCCGTCCCGGCCCCACTAGACAATGCTTTATCTACGGCGCATACGACGCCGTAAATAATGTGCATGCCACTTCTCCACGCGGCGGATTCGCCGAGCGGGGAGGAGCGACGGATTCCCACTTTTTTTATGGATGCAGTGGATTACGCCGTATTGCTGCCGCGGATTGGGCCGTACTGGAACGCAAATACGGCGCGCCAGTACGGCGCATAGCGCGGCAGACAGAATAAGCCGTGTGAACGAGGCCTTACAATGCATAGCAGTACAAAGCAGTACTCAGGGCACGTTAGGCTTCTGGGTTGCTAGGGAGAGCATCACAGCGATGCTGATAGGGAGAACTCCCTCCCTTTGTCTTTCCCTAGCTGCCGCGATCGCAATTGATGGGTGTAGCTGAGGGGTTCATTGCCCGTGACTAGAGTGAGCTCCGTAAGCGATACAACATGGGGCCAACTGTAATATACAGTTGGTTCCATGCTGCAATTATGCGGGCCCTGCTTGTGAGCCCGCAGTCCAAGACATATCAGTATGTCCATTTGCGGGAAGTCACTTCCAGGTACAGGTAAGTCAAATATCGGGAAGGGATTAAAGGGGTTTTATCACTACAAAGATTAGCTTTCAACATAAAAGGAATGGTAAATGAAGACTTTTTCTATATACATTGGTCAATAGCCTTTACTTTAGTTATGAGATAAGAGTGTTTTTATGTGCTCTGAAGTGCACACAGGTTTCTATGATTACTTAGCGGACGTCTGTTATCTAATTAGCTGAGAGAAGTGAGCGACGTCATCCCACTGATGGACTGAAATTGAATAATACCTAGCAAGATTAGCTGCAGTAAACAAAAGGTACATGTACTGTGAGGACTGAGAAACATGGCTTTATCTGTGATCTTGTTAGAGATAAACTTATGGGTTCACTAGGCAGTGCCCATCAAGATCCCAGTGATGGATTAAGCACCGGCTCACAACAGATTTATCCATTACTGGTCATTTAGAAATTAATATGGTGCCATTCCTGAGGCCTTTCTACCAGCACTGCCAGGGGCAGTAAGTGTAGTGGTGGTGGGTCAATATACAGCTCACCCCAGCAATCCAAAATGCTGATGTAGACATTATATATACTCCTAGGACGCAGAGTAAACTAAATGTCTGTGGAAATATAAGACTTTTTTCTCGTGTCCACAAGAAAAGCCAAAAAGATATATGCTTGATTATTTTGAAACTGGATGAGCTTATATGGGTTTATTTGATTGCAATTATTATCATAATATATTTATCTGTAAATGCTGCTAACAAGCTTGGACTGGCCCACACGTGAGCAGGAGAAACCCCTGGTGGGTACCTGGACTTGGTGAGCCCATTGTCACGGTAGCAATAGTGGATCTGCTGGACCATCTGCAAGCGATGGTGAAAGCCCACACCAGGGAGCGGAATCTAAGTAGAACCCAGTTTTCACCAGAGCCGCCGCAAAGCGAGGTGGATTGCTGCGGCCGGGAAATACCAGGTCGCTTCACTGGCGGAACTTGCTTGCTGGTGGGCAGCCAAGGCGTGAGCGTAGTACAAAATCGTAAAGCAGAGTTGTAGTCGGGGACAGACGGTAGGTCAGGGCAGGCGGCAGAGGTTCGTGGTCAAGGACAGAAGCTGAACGGTACAGTGTCTCTTCACTGACTACCCATTGCCCAGCAAATTCAGCTCGGGTTACTAACCATGACCTACAAGGCTCTCCATAACCTCACCCCTCCATACATATTTGCTTTAATCACCAGATACCTGCCTTCATGCAATCTCTGCTCCTCACAGACCATCCTTCTCTGCTCTCCCCGGGTCAGCTCCAAAATTTCATCTGTGCCTCCCCCGTAATCTGGTACTCACTAACACAACACATCAGACTCTCCAAGACCTTTACTAGTTTTATAGGCAACCCGAAAACCCATCATTTCAGTATAAGTTACAACCTACAATAACCCTGCTGCAACTACTTCATCCAACAAACATGTCTGCCCCTCACCTACTGTCTCTTCCCACCTCTCTTGTAGATTGTAAACCTTCTAAGGCAGGGTCCTCTCTCCCTCTGGACCAGTTGTTAGTCATGTAGGGTGACATGTATGAAGGAAGGCATATCGAAGTGAATAGTCAACTCTCATTTTCAGTGTATGAAAGTGTTTTTTGTGCGTTCATAGTGTGTAAAGTTCGACGCGCCTCGCCTATGTGTTAGGCGCATTATGGAACTTAGGCCCATTAGTAATGCGCCTAACATGTATGAAGTCTATGGATAGGTGGAAAATAGAGAAAGTCAATAGGTGATAGCATATCAGTGAAATAAAACTATGGTACTGAATCCTTTGATTGGAAGATCACAGGTCGTGCAAGCATGTGGTGTTGCTGGCCTCTCGTCTAGTATGTGGAATAAAGGGTGAGAGTAGCAAAAATACATTTCAAATATAAATGTAGTCAAAATTAAAATGTAAAAAATCTGAACATCATTTTGGGGGTTTTTTTAAAGAAAAAATTAGTTAAGTTTTTTTAATTTTAAATACTTTTTATGGGAGAAATTTTTTTTTTGGGGGTTTTTAAATATTTTTAAATTTTAAATTTTTTAAATAACATTTTTATTAAATTTAAAATAATTTAATTTTATTAGTTTGTAAAAGAAAAAATTATTTTTTTATTATTGTACTGGTGTAGTTGAAAAATATTGGCATTTTTGCCCTTACTGCAAATTAGCTCCACTTGCTTCAGGGTAGGCAGACCACATTCACATAGGTTCCCCCCGAAGCGTAATGCGCCACTTTTGCTGAACACATTCATTATTGCTAAACTTACAAATGTGGTCGACACACCTCCCTAACACCCCCCGAAAACACCCCCGAAAAACCCTTTTTAGGGGGCATTTGAAAGTGTCGGTCTTAGAACAATGCCCTAACAGTACGTTAGGGCATTAAATCGTCCCGGGTAGTTAGGGCATTGTACCCAAAAAGGTGAAAAACCCCTTCATACATGTCGCCATTAGTGTTGTAATTATACTTTATTTGGTCTAATGTTATGTATGTACATGTTTGAATATACAGTGCAGTTGAATAAATGGTGCTTTAAAATAAATAAGAAGGAGAAGAAAAGGGCATAAGAGAGCCCAAACATTTTGAAGGTTCTTTTACTTTTTTTGTAGAAAATTCTTAGGTAGGAAAAATCTCTACAGCCCCTACAGTTTTTCCCTAAACCCCAAAGCTCCCCCAGACCCACCAACATTTCAAGATTTTAGGATTCCTCAGAAATTTAACAGGTGATAAAAATTATTGTAGGCATTCTGTGGGAGACCCTAAACACGGGTTTTTAAGAGAACCAGTCACCTACATTTTGCCCCTTTTAAAAACCTTTTCCGGGAAACCCCTTTCCCCTGGGGAGTTTTACACCCCATCCTCCCCCAAACCTGGGAGGGTACGGCCATGCAGGATAATGATGAAGAATAAGTGTGACTTGTTTTGACTGAATAGAGTGGAGCGAATTCATCAGACTTCATTAGCATACAATGCAGAAAACCTTTGGACACATAATTTGCAGGTACTATGGGGTCCTTTGGGAGGTTTTTAGGGACCAGAGAAACATCATTTACAATCCACTACTGACTCATGTATTTAGTTTGGATAAAATTCTTGGGTTTACGGGTTTTTCAAAAGAAGAATTTTTCAAATAACAAAAAGTTTATTAGCTTTTAAAATCTACCCTATTTTACAAAAAACACAACTTTCCCCTTTTTTAAAGGGAAAGTTGGAAAAAATCTGTTTTTCCTTATTTTTAACCTCCCTCTTTTTTTGATAAAAATTGGGCATTTTAAATGCCCAAATTTTTCCTAATAAAAATGAAGGTTCATTTTGGGTTTCCCCAAATTTTTAAAAACTTACTTCTTCCCCCTGCATTATTACTAATCTGTACATATATGCTCAAGTGCAGTTACCATGTAGCAGCATTAATATAGATGATTAATCTTAACAGCAGATTGAGCTGCATTGTGCTACTAGAGTGTGGTAGTCCAAAAAGGTGCCCATTTTGCCGGCCCATTTAGGGCTTTTGGGCCCTTTTATTTTATTAGAAAAAAGTGGGGGAAAAAAAATTATACACTTGTGTAAAACGTATTTTATTAGTAGACATCGGTAATAAAAAGCCTTTGGACTGTGTCTAATAATGTCACAAAGGGGCCCAAATTTTTAAACTTTTCAAAAACCCTTTAATTTTTTTTACAAGCCCGGCAAAGATGGCCAAAACTATTCTTAAAAAAAACATGCATGTTTTTCCTTTAAAAATTTGGTTTTTAAAATTGATAATTTTTTAAGATATTGCTTTTTAAACTTATGTCACCTCTCATGTGTTTATTTTGTAGTGCTTTTAAATTTTAAACATTTTTTTTCCCTTTTTTGTAATTTTTTCTTATTATCTTAGAATAAGAAAGACAATAATATAATATATACAGTGCTAATATACTTACATACATTTATACTGATTAGCTATTCATAAGAAAGAGCAAACACAAATACCTCCCCGGGCCCTTTTTTTAGGTACACCCCTGCCCAAAAACTGCTCGTTAACACTTAATTTCAAATCACCAATCACATGGGGGAAAAACTCAGTGCATTTGGGAATGTAACATGGTCAAGACAATCTCCTGCAGTTCAAACTGAGCATAAAACCCATGGGGAAAAAAAGGTATTTGGGGTGCCTTTTAACGTGGGATGGTTGTTGGGGCCAGAAGGGCCCGGTCTGAGATTTCCCAAAAATGCTGATCTCCTGGGTTTTTTACGCACAAACCCATCTCTTAGGGTTTTTTTCAGGAATTTGGGCCGAAAAGAAAAAACATCCAGTGAGGGCAGTCCTGTTGGGGGGAAATGCCTTGTTGATGGGAAAAGGGCAAAAGGGAAAGGCAGACTGTTCGAGGGTTTAAAGAAAGGGAACATTTACTCAAAAAGCCACCCCTTACAAACCAAAAAAGGGACAGAAAAAAAAAAAAAAGGCCAAAACTCTAAAAGCACAGTACGGGAACTTTGGGGCAGATGTGGGTACAGCAGCAAAAAGACCCACCGGGTTGGGACTCCTTTCAGCTAAGAACAGGAAACTAGGGTCAAAATTTTCCCCAAATCATCGAAATTTAACAGTAGAAGATTGGAAAAAAAGGTTTTTCCCGGTCTGATGAGTCTCGATTTCTGCTGCGACATTGGGGTGGTAGGGTCAGAATTTTTGGCCTTTAACATGAAAGCATGGATCCATCCTTCCTTTACACGGTTTTTAGGCCCGGTGGGGGGTGGTGTCATGGTTTTGGGGAATATTTTCTTGGCACTCTTTGGGCCCCCTTTGGGACCAATTGAGCATCGTTGCAACGCCACAGCCAACCGAGTATTGTTTTCTGACCAATTTTCCATTCCCTTTATATCCAAAATGTACCCAAAAATCTGATGGCTACTTTCCCGCAGGATAATGCGCCCTGTCATAAAGCTTTGGGAAACATCTCAGACTGGTTTCTTTTAACATGACAATTAGTTCACTGTATCAAATGGCCTCCACCAAATCAACCCAAAAACCCAAACCCAATAGAGGGATCTTTTGGGGTGTGGGGAACGGGGGATTTTGCATCATGGGGTGTGCAAACCACAAAAACTGCGGCCAACTGTGTGATGCCATCATTTTTAATATGGACCCAAAAACTCTAGGAATGCTTCCCCGACCTTGTTGAATCTATTTCCCCCGAAGAATTGAGGCAGTTTTAGGCAAAAGGGGGGCCCCAAACCCGGGTTTCCCAGAAGGGGGTACCTAATAAAGTGGCCGGTGAGTGTATCTACATATTAGATAAATACTGTATAAAATAAATCCAGGGGATATAGCCTGAAGCTGAAGAAGGTGGACATATCAATATAAACTTTGCTGTAGGCCTCAACATAAAACAGCTCACAACAGCCCCCCACTAAGAGGAGCATCTTACCTCTAAGCCATTCCAGACAGAAGAATCTCTTTTGATGTTGCCAACAAGGTCTAAAGCCAGGTGAAGGAGGAAGGTGTGGTAAAAATACCAAATTATCACCTGTCAACAGTCCAAATCCAAGATGGTGCCAATGGGTTCAGCAAAGGGGCAGCAAAGGGGCGCTAAACCTACAAACCCACATCACTTCTCAAGAGCCTCTACAGCTGCATGTTGGAGATAGAAAAACCAACAACAGCTAAAATCCAAGCTGTTACCAGAAGATCAATCTTTCCCAACCCTTCAGTAGTCAGGGCATTCAGCTGTTCACCCCAGAGCCCACATATGAGCTAGAAAACTGCACTAACTGCATAGACAACTGAATTAATATAAGAACTTTACTAGGAAAGGTAAAGAAGGATGTAAATAAATATAATAGACTTCCTAAAAAGTGATGAAAACGTAATAACACTAAAATTAGCAAATTGGAAAATTCCACAAGGAAAAATATAATATTTCATAGAATAACAGAATCTGTATTGGCAGCACAAATTAGGGAATTCCTGAATGTTTACTCTGCAGCTTTACTGGTAGAAGCAGATCAAAGGGAACATGCCCACAGATCAAGCAAATAAGCGAATAAGGTCCGTAAACTGAAACAGCTGCCTCAATCTGTTTCTAGAGACATTCATAGAGTGAATTCCTACTACTTCAAAGAAGATCTGCTGAAAGCAGCAACTACCACTAAACTTGCTAGAGTATTTTACCTGCATTATGATTGCCAGCCTATCTGCAACAACTTTAAACCACAAAAGAATATTTTTCTCCGTAACCCAGATCCTCCGAGACCTTGGAATCCCACACAAGTAGAGATATTCAGGAAAATTAATCCACGTACTCAAAACCCCAACTGAAGCAAAAAGCTACTCATTAAATGGTCTCCAAAATCTGAGGAAGCACCTGTTGGATCAAACAAGCGACATGACAGTCTAAGGTGACATGAAGTAATACCTAATGTGATACTTTTAATATAACGTTCAGAAGAGGAGATATTTGTTTTTGTCAGTTTATGCTTCTCTCATGCTTTTATTGTTGAATTTTATTTTTTATGATTTTTAGTATTTTTTTGTCAATGTCTGTAATATTGTAATCAGGGGCGTCATCAGAGCAGTACTGGTAGTAAGCCTTATCATACTTAAAAAAGGGTGCAAGAAGAACTGTAGAAGCAAAAGACAGAGCCAGAGGACATCTGTCTAGCTTAAAAAAAGTAATATGTACACTGCTACAGGTGCTAGGTTATACACACTAACCTTTAATGGTTGTAAAATAGTCACAATCACAGTAAATGCTTATATATGTGATGTCCCTGGTCTGTCACCCCAAATTTTAAATTTCCCTCTTTGCATTGGAATTCTAGCATCCAAAGCCAAATGAAGTAGAAAAGGTTTTGCAGCCACTCCAATGTCATCCCTGGAGAAATACCAATCACCAGGGTGTGTAGAATCTCAGATCAGCACATAGTCGGGTACAGGACAGTATATGGAGCTAAAAGCATGAACCTCAGAGATAAGCAATTCTGATGGTGTAGTATTTAAGCAGAGAACTGATGGTAAGTAAGATGTAATGGGGTGCTCACCTTGTTAGTGTTTTATATATAGCTACTATGCTATATTCCAATCCTCTCAATTTTGGCCTTGTTCAAACTAGTAATTAGTTGAACTGCCAGAATACTCCTAAAATTCATTGGGAGCTTGCAGATTAGGATTATATGGTAGAAGGGTACTTGGGACAAAATCTTTCACATAATTAATGATTGCATATGAACTAGTAATTGGCAGAGGGGCCAAACATCTTTTACTGTATGCTGCTCTAAATTTACTTATGGCAGCCCTGAAAGTAATAGGCATAATATATGGATTTTTCTTTGCATTTTGTATATGTATTTAA
The DNA here is from genome assembly GCA_025379985.1 of Phyllomedusa bahiana. NCBI lineage: Eukaryota > Metazoa > Chordata > Amphibia > Anura > Hylidae > Phyllomedusa > Phyllomedusa bahiana. The sequence goes on along the minus strand of JAODAL010015679.1, from coordinate 60,728 downwards.
ATACAGAGGTAATTTGAATTCCTTCTAGATTACTATGGTATGATTTATTCAGTAAAATCCATCTATCCTAAACCCCGCTATTTAAAATACCCCTTTAAATGTGATGGACATTAACAGCCCTCACAAAAGATAAAGTGAAGATGCATATCCTTAAAATTCTACATTTTCTGCCAAAGGAAATATGTTTAATCAAAAAGATCGAATCAAGTGTTTCCGATTGTCATCAAACTCACAAATTTCAGCAAAATTAAGTCATTATTAACAGTCAAAGCAGATATATTATACTGCAATTTGTAATTACCAAATAAAAATGAACGATAGTTTTATTTTACACCACAAATATGAAATGAGGGACATATCTATAGGTCTTACTAAAACAAGTAGAGGGATACCATTATAAAGCAGTCAATAAAATAAAAAAAAGACAATTATAGTGTCCTCTTTAAAGAGGCTGTGAATGTTAAAAGGAATATTACCCTGTAAGTTTCTCCAAAGAGTTCTTAGCTAAATGATCGGTTTACTTACATAGACCATAGACCATCTGCAAGTTGCATTCACAACTATAAAACTATGAAGTGTAATAAAACCCTCACATTTTCTTGGAGACAAAACAATTTTCTCACTGTATTTAAAAATTAAAGAATTATCCACTCAAATTAAAAAGTGCGATTATATTAACGAATATAAATATTGGCAACCAAAATTATTACAAATATGAACATACAGACATCAATTATATACTGCAATACAGATATGAAAATAAGCAAAGTAGCTAATAAATAGTGGCTAAGTGGTTAACACTGTTGCCTTGCAGTGCTGGGGTCCTGCATTCAAATCCCACCAAAGAAAACATTTGCAAGTAGTGTGAATGTTCTCCTTGTGTTTGTGTGGGTTTCCTCCAGGTATGTCGATTTCGCTCACAGTCCAAAAACATACTGATAGATTCATTTAGAATTTAGACCATTATGTGAATAATGACAATATCTGTACAGCACTGTGGAATATAGTGCCGCTATATAATTGAATACAATAAATACATCTTCTTATACACACACAAAGTAGAGAAAATCATCAAACCCCATGGTATCTCTAGAAATATCCTGCATATTACAATAACCTTTAGAGCCTAAAATGATCCCAGCACTATGCAAGCAAATCAACACAATCTGAAAAATTTTCTGCAGGCATTAAAGCCATACAAAGATTGGGAAAAGTATTAGTGTAAGGCTAAGTTCACATTGCAGTTTGATTCTCTTTGGAACCTACACTATTCTTCGGAATACCTGAAACAGTTATCCCTACAGACTTACAATGCATCCATTAGGAATAACAGTGCAAACATAGTAACTTGTGGACTACGTTCGCTCTGTTTCCTGAAAGTAAAATATTTATGTGCTGGAAAAAATAGCGCGTCAACCGCGTTTCCTTTTTGAAAACAAAATACAAATGTAATTGCAGGATACCCGTAGCAGAGGTTCTGAATGGAAACATTCATCACTGTGAACCCAGCCTAAACTAAACACCCTATTCACTTTGACTAAAATCCAACTAGTCATAAAAAAACATTAAATTCCATGGTCCTAATGGACTTACTAATGAATGTTATAAAAATGCACAAAACTTTATTTAGCTTTACAGACTTTAATAGTCACATTCCTAAAGCTTGGTAACAACCCGAATAAACCTAAAATATTCTGCCTCCTATAAGTAGTTAGCAGTGTTAATAATATATATGCAAAACTCACACCAAAGGGGTTAAGTGATTAATTACCAAAGCAGGCGAAAAAAGGACCAGGTGAGCTTCATATAAATAAGGAAAACTGAAGATGGGTCTAGAAGGTTTTATTTGAGTTGGTTGGTCATGTTGAGAAAATATGAGCGTCTTCTTAGCTTTTGTGTTTTGGACGCAGAGAAGGCACTTGAAAAGGTGCACTGCAAGGATCTGAAATCTGAGCTTGGCTTGTTTGACCCAATTCTGGATGCAATTATGGCTCTCCATTTCCAACCTTTGGCCTTTGTATACTCATGAGGGATTTTCTAAAGTAATTTAAGTAAAAGTGCCCCTGTTGCCCTTAATTTTTGCACTTATAATAGTGCCGCTAGCAGGGAAAATAAGAATATCATTTTCCCATACCAGAGTTTTAGTTGGTGAAGCTGAACATTGAATAGGTCTATTTGCAGATTATCATTAATTCTCATGTCATCATTCATTATCATGTCATTTAAGCTGTATTCTTACCTACAACTAAACTTCTTAAAATATTGATTATATCACCAGCCTTTAGTAAAGATTTTCTTGCCTTGTGGGTTCTAGGGCATTCACCAGTGGGGAGGCTGGGCTTGAAATCCTTGTCTCCCTCCCTTCACCCACATTTTCCCCACCCTTGGTTGAACATGATGGGCACGTGTCTTTTTTTGGACCGTACTAACCATGTAAAGATTTGCTTTAAAAAGTGGACACTGTGACTTTTTTTTACCATAAGTTACAGTAGTCCCTGAGACTGATGGATATGGAACCAAACACCACAGAAATATATAATCTTGGTAAATATGTACAACTGTCACTTCAAATAAGTTTTCCCAAATTAAATATAACTTTTATTAAATAACAATAAATTACAATACAAAATCTATCCCTCTAATGAACAAAGGTACCAAGAATAATAAATGATTGCCTATGAGGGACAAGACAAATAAAGGGGACATATAAGTAAGATCCCCTTTTTTAAACCCTGTCTGCCCGCGGGATCATCGCCCGCTCTGTTATGCAGACTCCCTCTGGGTCTAAATGCCAAATAAGCCCTAAACAATCCCAATATGCCAGAAAAAATCACTGCAGTCCCGACATGTTTCTCCCTCAAAATGAGGGTTCATCAGGGGACAAGAAAATACACAATTAACTAGCAAAGTATGTAAAAAAATATAAACTTATAAACAGTAGTCACAATATACTTGATATGCAGTACGGCGAATGATCTGCATTGCTACAACGTATGTTTTTTCTACTGTTTTTTTAATTTGATTACAATAAAAAGTATATAATTTTTACCCATACTGGCTTGCCATCCTATACCTATTACAAGGTCCATTTACATTATTGGGACGCTGTGTACAAATCCTCTTTCTATATACTTGATATGCATGTTATGGATAAAAACACTTAGCTGCTGGCAAAACAATGTATGATAGCGTTGACAGGTGGGCATAACTGGATACTCATTTCACCCCAGATGAAAAGGAGGCAAAACCTTTTTGGGTCATGTACTTTATACACAGTGTACCATGAAAAAGAAAATGGGGCCCTCACCTGGTGCCCAAAGCTTGTAACATGTAAAGAGCAGTACAGAACATGTAGTACTGCACTGTACTGTAGAGAGGCGCAACTAGACCACTAATCACTGCATGCACTTTGCAAATACAGATGTACACAAGTAAAACGTTCATGATAATTGGTTGGATCTTCCATCAATCACATGAGCCGAAGATCAGTAGTGTCTGGGACATTATTTGTTGTGAGGTTTCAAGATGCAATGTCCCAGGAAAGATCATTGTTTGGTGGAAAAAAAATGTATCCTGAAGCCACTGTATCTTTTGAGGGAGCACTGTACTAAATATACTTCCATCAATAAATTATGACAAAATTACACATCTAGGCTATAGATACCCACTGAATTTCCTGACATATAATATTATTAAACTAAACACTATATTTGATTAATGGGGGATTATTTAACTGAGACCATCCTGCTATATACACAGGTTAAACTGCCATTGGTAAGGACAGCACAAGCTAGTGACAGACAGTGTCGCACTGGCCCACGGGAGGATCCTCTGGTGGGCCCATGTTCCAAAAGATGTACTACCCCTTTTTAACTATATGCGCATACTGAGGACGCGCATACAGTTAAAAACATACTTGGGACCCATTAGGGGATTATCAGTTTCACAGTGGGCCTCAAGCTCCACATCATGTTTCTAACTGTGCCGATAAAAAAATTGACCGCCAATTACTGTGAGCCACAAGCAAAGCCTACAGCCCACAGTAGTAAGCTGCGGAGCCAACGTGATGTACCAATCATGCTGCCTGCGCTGCTGGGTCTCTTTTACCAAAGGCATTAGGCCTAGATGACTACTTACAAGGGGACTATATACCTACATGGGGCTTATAAACCTACCTACAGGGGGGCTATATACACCTACAGGAGCCTATATAACTACCTAAAAGGGGCCTATATATATTGACCTACAGGTGCTCTATATACTTACCTACCTACAGAGAGTCTATGTACCTACCTTCAGGGGACCTACAAATTTAAATACAGACTTTATACCTACACAAGGCTATATACCTATCAGGGGCATATATAACTACCTACAGAGGGCCTAAATATCTACTTACAAGCGCTCTATATACCTTCCTACCTACAGGGGGTCTATTTACATGCCTTCAGGGGGATAACAAATCTACTTACAGGCCTACCTACTACATAGAGTTATATAACTACCAACAGGGGTCTATATATCTACATATCTACCTACAGGGAGCCGCTATACCTACATGGGCCTATCATTTTTTTTCTACAGGGATTTACATGGCCTATATATCTACCTTTAGTGGGCCTTTAGATCTATCTATAGAAGGCCTATATACCTTTAGTGGGTCTACCTACCTACAGGGGCCCATATATTTATCTACAGGGACCTATATATCTACTTACAAGGGGCCTTTATAACTACCTACAGGGGATCTATACCCCTACCTACAGGGTCTCTATATACTTACCTATGGGGGCTTATATAACTACATACAGGGGGCCTATATACCTACCTAAAAGGGAGTTTACCTATCTGCCCACATAATTATGGGGGTTCGCCTATGCACTTTATTGAGGGTGTACTTACAAAAAGAATACAAAACTTGGTATACAAACGAATGCCTCATAGTCATTTGGAGGCACTTTTACTGTTTACGGCACAAAGGGGTCATTATTACCATTGGTGACACTATAGATAGAGAGTTTGTACAGAGGTGGGAATTGCTAGGTAGATGCTGGAAAAGTGAGGAAACTAAGATGATTGTGTGGTAAATTCTTCAGGGACGAGTCGTGGCCAGGAGAAGTTGTCATGGCAGTCTGGACCAGATGGGAAGAGAAGGAAAGAGAATGACTTATCAGAGAAGAGAATTACTCATCAGAGAAGGGAATGTCTGATCAGAGAAGAAAACGACTCATCAGAGAAGGGAACGACTCACCAGAGAAGGTATCACCTGTGAGTACCTAGATGTAACATAATTGTAATCACTTATATATGTGCAAAGTGCCTGTGTACAACTGGTATCTACCACTATATGGCCACTATGTGGAGGTAAAATAGGTCATAGTATAATGGTTAATATTCAGTAATTGCATAGTGTATTTATTATTCATTTACTTAGTGGTCTTGATATGTGGTCATTGTGTGGCATTATTATTCAGTCACTATGAAGTGTTATTATTCAGCCACTATGTGATATGTAGTCATGTAGTCATGTTGTGGCGGTATTTGGTCTTAGTGGAATTATTGATAATATCGGCATTGGGATTCTGGTTTTATGTAGCTCTGTTATGTGATAATTGTATAACCATTATTTAGTGGTTTTATGCTTAAAACTTTGTTCTATAGTCCAGTTTATTTATGAGGGCTATTATCCCCTATCATTATCATCCACTGATTGCACCACCCACCTGCTTTTTATTGACAGGATTCTACCTATTCACATTAATAGGTAGAATCAGCCATGAGCAGGCAGGGCTGACTGTGGGTGGGAAGGGAATAAACTGGACTCATCTCCAGCAGAACAGGCTGCAAACTGCCCGATTTGAGTATTAAATGCTCTGAGACTACAGCATCTTACAGAATAAAGGACACAGCACTGGAAACAGCATGTCTGTCACTAGCTTGTGCTGCCCTCAGCAAGAACAGCATAACCTATGTGTCTGGTTCCCCTAAGGCAATAACTGAGCTATGGAGCAAAGTCATCCTCAAAAAGAATCTGAGACAAGGCCTATTTGATCTGTTTCATAACAATATAATATGCTCGAAAAACATTATACAAGATAAGAACTTGTCCACTTGAAATAAACAATGTGTAAACAAATTTTTAAACATGTTGGAGTAAATTCACATATTTGCTGTTGATTTTCCATACAAATCTGTGCAGTGAAAATCCGTGACAGATCATAGCATCAGCCATTTGGTGGGATTTTATAATCTCATGCCTTCATGGCATAAATGTTCTGCCCCCGAATAGACATGCAGTTTGTATTTTTAAATGTGCAGAAAGTCCCTTTCTAGCTTGGATTTACTGCAAAGTAAATAGGGTAAAAGCAAACCATTTTTGACAGATTTCTATGTGCAGATTTACTTTCAGATTTTCTTTTCTGCAGCAAATCTGCCAATCGCCCACACAGCATTTTTTAGGTGCATTTGCAGCAGTATTTGTAAGCCAACACCAGGAATAGTCTATAACATAGAAGAGGTACAAGCCTCAGGGACTGGTGTGCATTCACTTTTACAATCAGGGAAAAGTGTACACTGCCACTAAACAAGCACCAATAGAACCTACAATAGCACCATATAAAGACCATAGAATGGTCAGAAAGCAGCTTTGGTTACCATCACATGACAATGAACACAGCATCAATCCAACACATAAGCAAAATAACCACTGACATCCAGAGACTCACAGGAGACTCCTCCTCTGATGAGTTGTTCTCTTCTCTGATGAGAGTTGTTCTCTTTCCCTTTTCTTCTCCATTCAACTCAGACCACCATTATGACTTCTCCCAGCCATGATTTTATCACACAAACATCTTAGAGTCTTCACTTTCCCATCACTTCTCTACTTGTGTTCTGGCTTTGCACCTAGTGTCAGTCTGGGGTACCTAGAGCCCACAGGTGGAGTTAACTCTAGGGACTCACCAGTTGAGCTGTTTCTGGGCCCACCAGTGGAGTTTATTTAATGGGCCCACCATACAGCTACTGTAAATGACTGTACATGCCTCCTGTGCTTGGCTTCTTCATTTTTGCCTCTATGTCTTCTGAGAATGTATTTGCAGTTAAAACACAACTCCAGATCTTCCATGCCAGGGGCCCACCAGGGGTTTCCCCTATTCCCCTGTGGGTCAGTCCGTGCCTGTGTGTACCTGTGCCTTTATTTATTGACTTCTGGTTGTGAACTCTGGTTTGGTTTCTTCTCTGTCCTTTGGATTTGGATTCTTGAACTCTCCTGACTTGACCTAAGCTCGTATGACCATTCTCTTCCTTCTATCTTTGATCCCTGTTTGTCAAGATGATTAAATCAGGTGTGGAATCTATCTTTGTTCCACTCCTTATCCAATTAATGCCTCCTCCGAATTATATTATTATTATTGCTGCCGTCAGCCAGAGCTTGAGAAATATGACCGACACCTTCTGTTTCGGACATGAAATCTGAAGTTTAATCACAGTAAATTACATTCCAATAGAACTTTTTAATCACATGACTATTTTATCACTACATGATTGGTTAATTGGTGGTTGCTAAGAGACAAGTTATAATTTGCATGTACGTATGAAGCATTAGCTGATATGACACAATCCCAAACGCTCTCCTCTTTATTATCTGGGGGGAGGAGGAAGTCCTTGAATCTGGCTTCTAGCAGACACTGCATCTGCCTCAAGGAAAGCTGTGTGAGAGATATCTGATACTTCGATAAGGATGTATAGCAGTAAAAGCAGTTTAACAAACTATCTGATGAGCATAATAAAAATTTAATGATAAAACAGACTTTTGATGTTTTTTCCTTAAATTACCAACTTGACAGTATGACCATTCTCTTCCTTCTATCTTTGATCCCTGTTTATCCCTGCCATCCCTTGTTTGTCCTGTCTGTTTTCTCACTTGCATTTGTTGTCTAACAATTTTCTTATGGAGCAACCTGTGTCTCTTGTGGCAAAGTCCAACCCATTTTTCGGTAGGCTCTGGTGAACACCAAAAGGTAGACTTAGGGCATGTCCCCACGGCACGGGTTTTCGGCCGGTTTTTCAGCTGGTTTGCGGTTTTTCAGACCGCCTGAAAAACCGGCAGAAAATGAGCATAATGGTGCTTTAAGGAAAACCCGTGCAGCAGTCCCCACTGCACGGGTTTTCCGTCGGACAGTTTTTCCGCCCGCGGTCCGGCCGCAAATCATTGAGCAAGCACAATATTCTATCCGGTTTCCGAACGGAATCTGTGCATCTCAATGTGAAGGTGGGGGCTTTTCTCCGCTCAAATAGCGAGTATTTGTCCTGTGCAGTAGGAACGCGCCCTTAGACTCTTCTCCCCAAGGGGTGTCTGATTTCAAATAGCAGTTATTGAGTGTTTTTTATTTGTGTTTCCCTTTGTGACTGTTGAGGAATTGTAATTCCATACAGGGAAGTTGCTGCACTTCCATTACACTTTCTGTAGCTCTCGACAGGTGGTCCTTGGCTATTGGACAACTCTTCTGATAATTATTTCACTCCTCTCTGAAATTTTGAAGGGAGCACCTGTCGTTGTGGCTGGTTTATCGTGAAAAATATGTTTTTCCCACTTGGAAATTCTTAGGTAACCAATGCCATCAGTATGTTTATATGTTTTGCAACAATAAGGTAGCAAAGGTCATGCAACAGCTCACTGGCTTTACCCATCATGGAATGTTTCTTATGTGGCACCTTGGTAATAAGAAACATTTATATAGGTCATTAGTTAAACAAGCTGATATTATTTTTCACTAAGTGGCAGGATTGCTTTCTAATTTCTGATAGATTTCAGCTGGTTCAGGAGCAGGTGTGTATATGACATACACTTGTGAAGGTCTTTCACCTCAGTAGTTCAAAAAACGGATTTGTTGTGCACAGAGTACAATATAGTACTGCAGCAGCCAGATACTTATTGACAGGAGATACACTGACAAGTGGCAGAATTTAACATGGCATTTGTATTTAGAAGTCCGCTGGTTGCTGATTGGCTTCAGGTCTGCACATGTCATTGAGGGCGTTCCTTTCTTCGTCCCATAGTTCTGCCCCATGTCACATCATGTGCTTGCGGCCATTTTAGAAAAGAAGACGATTCGTTCCTGTGAATCACCATAAACTTCTCCTTAATGCAGAATAAAATTTTTCCTGAAATTTTAAACGAATTCCACTTCGTTAGAATCAATTCACGCATCTCTAGCGGCATGTATGAAATTTGGCATTTAAACACCAAATTTCATGTGCATTATAATAGCATAGAATGCTCCTGATTTATGAACCCATTCTACAGCGGGTCATAATTCATGCGCATTCAAGCGCTAGGACGACATTCCTGGCTCAGGTATACCACTGTTCTTCGAAAGTGGTATACCTGTTCCAGCAGTGATGTGCCTAGAATTGCCGTAGCGAATCTATAAATCTATAGCTTCGTACAGTTCTAGTGCGCCCTGCCTCCCGCATGCCCCCAAAATCAGGCGCATTACAAAGTGCCACGGGCGCTCTGTAATGTGCATGATACTGGCATACGGGAGGCATTACACTAATGCAAACGGAGCTGTGCCTGATGTAGGTCTGAAAATATGGCAGACTTCTGGTGCAGCCCTGTTCATACATGCCACCCTATATGTTAAGTGTGGTTTCAAGATACAATATCCCAGAAAAGACCATTGTATGGTGATAGTAGCATATCCTGAGGCCACTGTGACTTGAGGGAGCACTGTATTTGAAGAATAGAGTTCATGTCCTGCAATTCCCCTACTTAATTTTACTTTTTTAAATACAGTACTGTGTCACTTATAAGCCAATAGGGTTATCCAAACACATAAGGACCCTGTAAGGAAAGACCTCCATTAAACTGCAGAATCCAACCTCCCACCCCTGTGTCATCCCTCCTCTTATGTGTGGTGGAGGGTAGTTGTCTGACCTAGAACTGATGAGAAAGCATCCACGGTGCATAGTACATGCAAGAAATACTTGTAAGGGACGCCCTAGTCTCAACCTGGCTTACTTGCCTAAGCCAAAAAGGGCGACCCCGTACTCAAACCTCTTCCTGAGCTGTACCTAGCAAGACATGTGCCAAACAGACAGAAGACAAACGTATGACAAACAAAGAACAGACGCCACAGATAATAAAAAAAGAATAGTCATACGGGCCAAGGTCAAACCAAGAGTATGCGAAGTACTAAAGGACAGAACAGAAGAGTAACCAGAAAGACAAGCCAAAATCTGAGGACCAGCAAAATGACACAGCAGAGCAAAACAAACAGCTAAGACACAAGAAGCAATCACCAGCAGAGCCAGGCAGACAGGAACTGGTGGAAAACCCCCTCTTCAGCCAGTTATTGGCTCAAGTACTAAATCCATTAAGCACCAAGCCGCACCCTGGCTGAGGCTACAACAAAATCCTTAAAGGGCCAGTAGCGCAGTCCTGGCAATACTCCATGGTGTAAATGGAAGCAGTAGGAAACAAGCGCCAGTGAGCGAGTGCCATGATAGGGTAGTACTAAGAGGACATGAAAGGACCCAATTAGAACAGTGGGACAGCCCATAAGATGTGGAAACTGTCCCACTGGATCTGGGATGTTTGTAAAGTATGCCTCTATATCAGAAATGAATGGTCAATTTATGTGAGGTTACCAGGAAAAAATCAGTATGCTTCTTTGCTTGCTTTAAATCAGATCCAATTGTTTCTAGAATCAATAACTTTCATTTTAGTCCACCTTGTTATAAGCCAAATTGTACGCGCTAATGTGCATGAGGCCTTACACAGCATGCACTATATTTCAACCAAAGATACAGCCTTTTTAATAAAACAAGAAAATCGGTTCTTGTTCCCCAGGCCAGAGTTAAAAGGAAATGTTTATGATCTGTTATACTTAAGCTTTGCTTGGCTACTATGTCCCCTGCTGAGACCATGCATTAAAATGCTCACTCACAGCTTAAGGGAAAAAAAAGAGGTTTTTAGACTAACACAAATAGAATTCCTTTTGTTACACAAAGACACATGGTGTCTTGACTTTTTTTTTTTATTATGTAGAAAACACAATCTTCTTTGATTATATAGAATAACCTTACACCATATCTAACTACAGGGCTTCAATGTTCTTTATCTTGTGACTACCTGAGCACATAGGAATAAAAAGGAAACCACGGAGAAGCCATAAAAGGCAGATTACTTATACAAAAAAGTTGAACTTAAAGGTTTGCACTTGCCTGTGACATATTCAATGTAAAAGAGTTTTTTACGAATCAAGACCGCTAATCTTCCATAAACACATGGACAGTTTAGCCTTATCTGAAGTGACATGGCTTGTTTATGGCTTGTTTTACTTGTCCATTCTTTTTTGCTAGCGATTAAGACTAAAAATAACTCATTTTTGGAGGGCAGAGACATTATTTCATTTTGCATTTAGAGCTTTAACATTTATTCACTACCATGTTACAATTGTGATAAGTCTGTCAGTGTATCATTCTTTTTATGATTCCAGTGGGCAGTTCTACCCATTGATTGACAGCTAACTTAGTATGCACACTCACATAAGGAAGGCTGTCAATCATTCAATCACTCCACCCACTGGACTCTTTATCATCCAATAGTTTCTAGAGGGCTATTATGTTGACTTTAGACTTTAGTTTAGAAAAAATTACATGAACTTCCTTCCATCTGCTTCTATTAACATAGACAAAGCAATTGACAACAAAGTGGTTTTTTTTAAATACTAATTAGACTAATCATCCTAATCAAATGTGGGGTCATCTATCCAACAACTGAAGCTTGGCCAAAACTAGATTGTGCATTAGGACAAGCACACCAGTAAATGTACAAGAGAATGGCTGGAAAAGAAAGACAATAGCATGCTGCAAAAATCCAAATAAAGCCCAGATCTCAACCTAATTAAAATGTTGTGGTGGGAGCTTACAAAAGTTGTGCATAAACAAATGCCATAGAGCTCAAGACCACTATAAGGATTAAGAAGATAGCCAAAATTGCACCAACCAAACGTGAAGAATAAAAGTCATAGCAGAAAAATTATAACTTTAAGTAATTGCTGGCGACAGGTTGTTCCCTACAAGCTATTGAAAGTAGTATGGCATGTATGTACCGTGTTAGCATATAAAAGTAATAAGAAGAGTGAATAAATCAGGCGATACCTTTTTCAGGCTAACTGAGTATATTTGATGGTAATATACTCAGTTAGCCTGAAAAAGGTATCGCCTGATTTAGTCACTCTTCTACTACAAGCTATTGAGTCATGGGGTGTGCTGAGGTTTTCACACAGGGGTTTTCTGTTTTGGCTTTATTTTTGTTAAATATACAATGACATGCAATTTGTTCATTCGAGTTTTTTTACCCACTTGTAAGATCTTCTATGTATTAGATATTTTTTTCAATATGTCATGATTAGAGATGGGCGAATCGATTCTAACGAAGTGGAATTCGTTTAGAATTTCAGGAAAACTTCGGTTCGGAAACGAAGTTCGAACTTTGTGGTACTTCGGGAGAACGAAGTGTGCTTTTGATCTGATAAAATGGCTGCGAAGCACATGGCGCTACATGGGTCAAAAGCACTCTGGGAGAAAAGGCATAGCCTGCATGACATGTGCAGAGATGAAGCCAATCAAGATCTGCGGGATCTGTGACGTCACCGCACTATAATAAAGTCCCGGCGCCGGACTTCCGGGAGCTCACACACCTCTCACTGTGCTCATCAGTGGGAAGGTGCTGCCGCAGCAGATAGCTTCTTAACTGAAAAATTGATATATATACAGCGATTTTTGTGGGGTGTCTAAGCTTGTCTCAGAGACATGTTTCTAAACGTTCTATTTCTAATTTTTTGGGGTATAGGAATCTGAACTCCAGTTTACGACCACAGCAGCTGGCATAAACATTCAAAATCCAATTTGATCTAAGCCAGTAGTCCAGTTGTATACATTAAAGAAAACAGCATTATTACAATACAAATACCACTCCATTTTGCTGCTCAATTCTAATTGCGCAATTGACATCCAGGTTAATTAAGCTTGTTTTTCTGGTGGTGCTGACAAAAATAAACCGACATTTCAACTTCAAAATAATAAAATTTTTCCTGTAGCCTAATTTCATCAAGCAAAGTTAATTACAACTGTATCTCTTGTTTGTGGGTAGAAAACACGCAATTGTATCACGCTACAAAGCTAGTAGTTTGTGCGGCTCCATTCTTTGGCCAATTAAACATCCATGGGGTTAATTAAGCGTTGTTTTTTGCTGTGTAGCTGACAAAAAAAACCGGTCCTTTTTCAACAACTGCAAAATATATAAATTTTTCCTGAAAGCCTAATTCCCACAAGCAAAGGTTAATTACAACTGATCTCTATGTTGTGTGGCATAGAAAACACGCAATTGTAACACGTACAAAGCTACAAGTATGTGGGGCTCATTCTTTGTCGCAATTTACATCCAGATGTTAATAAGCGTTGTTTTGCTGGTGTGCTGACAAAAATTAAAACCGTCTTATTCACCCAAAATATATAAATTTTTCCTGTATGCCTAAATTCACAAGCAAAGGATATTAAAACTTTATCTCTTGTTTTTTGGCGTAGAGAAACACGCAATGTAACACCGTACAAAGCTACTAGTTTTGTGCTCTGCTTCAATTCTATGGCGCAATATACATCCAGGGGTTTAATTAAGCGTTGTTTTGCTGTGTGTTCTGACAAAAAAAAACCGTCATTATCAAAGCCACAATATAAAAATTTTTCCTGTAGTCCTAATTCACAGGCAAAGGTTTATTACAACTGTATCTCCTTGTTGTGTGGGCTAGAAAACATGCCAATTGTAACACGTGGCGTCTACAAACTACTAGTTTGTGCAGCTCAATCTTGCGCAAATTACATCCAAGGGTTAATTAAAGCGTTTGTTTTGCTGTGTGCTGACAAAAATAAACCCGACTTTTTTCACCAAAATATATATAAAATTTTTCCTGTAGCCTAATTCACAAAGCAAAGGATACTACAACTGTTATCTCTTGTTGTGTGTCGAAGAAAACAAGCAATAGAAACACTCTACAAAGCTACAGTATGTGCGGCTCCAATTCTTTGGCGCAATTTACATCCATGGGTTAATTAAGCGTGTTTTGCTGGTGTGCTGACAATAATAACCGTCTTTTTCCAACGCCAAAATATATAAATTTTTCCTGTAGCCTAATTACACAAGCAAAGGATAATTACAACTGGAAACTCTGGTAGTGTGGCGTAGAAAACACGCAATTGTAACGCTACAAAGCTACTAGTTTGGTGGGGCTTCAATTCTTTGGCGCAAATACATCCAGATGGGTAATTGATTCGTTGTTTTGCTTGTGTCTGAATCAAAAATAAACCGTCTTTAACACAACGCCAAAATATATAAATTTTTTGCTGTAGCCCTAATATTCATGTCCGACCGAGATTAATTAAAGCCTGATTGTTGTGCTTTTACATTAGTAAAACACACAGTGTTTTAAACACACACTACAATTAATTTTCCAGGCCATATTGTGGAGCGCAATTTATATCCAAGGGTTTACCCAAGCTAGTTTACAGGGTTCATTTGGAGTCAAAACAGGGTGTATATTTATCATGAACAGATTATCATCATCAAACAGTGTCTGTACATTTTAGAAACAAAAAACAGTATGTCAGACAGAGAGATGGCATGCTCTGCACCTGCGAGTGCAGTGGCACAAACATTCCTGGAACAGGCCCAGGTCGCATCACAGCAAGGGGACGTCGCAGCAGGGGTCACTCGGTTGAGCCACAACTGCCCGCAGTCATCTACGGCCGTGTGTTGTTCAGGCAACCCAAGGGTTTCTTGATTGTTAGACTAAGGTCATCCTCTTCCTCCCAGATGACATCTGACAACCCCATCCAAGATCGGTGGGAACTTCAACACAACCATTAGTTGGCATGGCCCGGGAGCGGGACAGCGCCCTCACCTTCCCAGCCCGCCTCTGTCCCATCCGGGTTCCCTCAGCCCAGAGACTAATATTGGGTCTGGGCTCAGCGTCCACTATAATAGCGAGGATGAACAATTTGAGGAGGGCAGTCATGCAGCTACTGGCAGCGAAGAAATGGTGCCAATATCGCCTGCTTCTGGCAGGTAGTCGGCAAAGTATAGATGTGGAGAGTAAGCATTGAGGTCCTACTTGTGAGAGGTCATCCTCGGCATACACCAAGACCGGTGATGAGGACAGCAGTGACGATGAAACATCAAATAGATGATGATGTAGCCGACCACACTTGGGAGCCGGTTGAGCAAGGGCTTCATCATCGACTTGGGAGACAGAGGGTGTCAGCTTGCGCGTAGGCAGCAGCCGCAGCCAGCAAGTGGGTCGTGTGGCCGTGAGTCCAGCAGGATAGCAGCTGTGGTGAGGTCGGAGCCAAAGCGGCCACGGGGTAAAAACCCTCTTCGCAGGTCCAAGAAAGTAGCAGCACAGGGGCCTCAGCGAGCAGCGCGGTGAGGTAGTCACTCAGTGCAGAGCGATTGCGGTAAAAACAGTCTATCTGGTGCGGTGGCAGTTTTCTTTTCCTAAGACACCGGAGGAGCCGAATATGGGTATACTGTAGAATCTGTGGGCAAAATGTGAAGCGAGCCAGGAGCTAACGTAGGCACCACGGCCTGCGTCAACACATTCAGCGTCACCATTCCGGTGGCCTGGGAGAAACGTGGCTTCATATGTGGTGGTCCATCCTGCCATCCCGCAGCAACATGCAGCATCAGCAGCGCCCAGTTGCATAGCCAAGCCATTGCACAGCCAGTCAAGGTCTCCACCACCTCTGCAGAAGGAGCTGTTTCACTATGACATCATCTCCGGCCAGATGCTCTTGCTCCTCGCTACACAAGTCGCCAGCAGTCGTTCAGCGAGGCGATTTGCAAGAGACACAGTATGCGTCCCAACCAACCTAAGGCTGCCAGGCAAGCTGACCGTGTCTCTGTTCCAAGTTTTGAGTTGAACTGCAGTCCCTCCCTTTCCAAATTGTGGACCTGCAACCGTTCAGAGAACAAATTGCTATTGTGCCGAGCCGACCATGGAGATATTCCAAGACCGTAATTTCTTTTCCAAAAAGGCAGTACCAAGCACTTCATAAATAATGTAGAACAGAGGTGGTCATCCTTGAGCTTATGTGTCGGTTTGTTCCAAGGTGCACGGGCAGCAGCGGACGTCGGCGCTGTAACTAACGGTCAGGCCAGTACATGTCCCTTACGGCGCACTGGGTGAATGTGCTTGTCAGCCCATGCAAAATACACCAACAACTTTGACAGATACCCGCTATCTACTCCTCCACGTTGTCAAACTGCTGCACCTGCCGCCTATGTCTGGCCTCCGCCTCCTCCACCCCACCACCACCATCTCAGCTCCACAAGTAACTGCTCCATCAAACACATGTTTAGGCACAGCGGTTTGTCACGCAGTTCTACACCTGGCTTGCCTCCTCGGCGAACGAAGTCACACAGGAGGAACTTGCTGCTCCGCTCATCAGAAGAATCAATGTGTGTCTTTCTTTTCTCCGCGCCAACGCTAATCGGAACCTCATGTGATGGACAATGGGAAAGGAAACATGTGTCCGCGCTGCACCGAGGAGGGATGGTCCATGCGCCCTGCATGGCGCACGTGTTTCAAATCTGTTGTGAAAAGGTTCCTGAAGTCTTCCATCGATCTTCAGAACATTCTAAAATGGCCATGAAAAACGTGCATGCACTTTAAACCATTCGTACAAACCAGAATACCCACCTCAATTTGCAGTGCATCAGAATGGGGCTCCCCCAACACACTCTGTATGCTATTTTTCCACCTCTCTGTGAATTCCAGCTGCACATGTTGGACCGACTGGATTAACAGAGAAAGGCCATTAACTATTTTTTGATGATCCAGCAGACAGAATTACTCCCCTGTGTAACATTGATGTTAGCCAGTGCAGCTCATGCGTACACCTCCCGTTTGTTGATGGCCATTCGAGGAGGCGACGTTATTGACAGTCGCCAGCCTACGGGATGAATAACAACATTCCACAGCTCAATTCCAGGAACAGAAGCTGAAAAATCTGTCTGGGCCAGGGGACTGGAGACGGTGCGACTACAACATCGTGGCCACATGAGTCCGGTGGGGACTGAAATGGAGGAGAGGAGGAGAGACATTGGAGCAGTAAGCATAGTACAGTGAAATGAGTGGGATTTTCTACCCAGGTGACCAAGAGTGGAGATCCAGTACATCTGAGTAGGTGTGATGGAGATGAGGAAGACGAGGCAGATGACCCCCAATCACCGTGGCTATATACAGTGGAAATGGAGGCAGTGAGCCCCTCGGAGTCACTTGGCAGATGGCCCGCAGCATGCCCTTATTTGCCTGGCTAGTGGACAGCCGAAAAGTCAGCATGCGGCAGAGGGATGACTTCTGCACTCCACCCTATGGTACCCACGCTTACGGTCCAAAAAGGGAGCCTTTTTCCCAGCTATTGAGAGGGAATGACAAACTCAAATACTATAGTGAAATCCCCGTAATCAGTTGAACTGCTGCCTATGTGCGGCATCATCCCTCCACGACAGGCCTGACCGGGGGGGTTCCTCAGCGCTCACTCCACTTACTACAGCTCGGCGCTTGCAGGGGGAAGGTGGAGGGTATAGCAAGTAAAACAGTCGCATCAGTAGTAACCTAAGTCTGGAGTCACTGATGAGCCTTCCTTCCCCCGCCTAAGTGAGGAGGGCAGACGCCAGCAGCATGCAGGACCTGGAGCATGTCCCAGAACCAACAGTTTGTGGCCTACTTGGACAGCCCACTGCCACCTCAATTAGAAGATTCCGCTGTACTACTTGGGGCACCGAAACCTGGATGTGTGGCCCAACTTGCCCGAGTTTTGCAGTGCAGAAGCTGTTCCCTGCCCTGCCATTAAGTGTGGCAACAGAGGCGGGGTTCAGTGCGGCGTGGGCCTATCGTACCCCAAGGGAACCCGCCTAGTTTCCACTGGAAATGTGGGAAACGACGACCTTTGTCAAGATGAATCAGGCGTGGATCGCCAGGGTTTTCCACACACCAAAGCCTTAGGCGTCAGTCTGGGTTCAAACTACCTGCCTGCATCCACTATTCTGATGCCGCCACCCCGCCTGAATGCCACACATCAGCTGCCCAGTTTCTCCATCTGCCTACCACCATCTTTACCAGGGACTGGATTGCCACCCACCCTCAACACTCTGTCATTTGTGTCCACTCTATGACCTCATGCTGCTGCTGCTGCTGTTTGCAGTTAGCCTGTGGACATCCACACTGGTCATTGTGCCACTGTCTGACCTCAATGCTGCTGCTGTGGCTAGTCTGCCAAACGCTCCACACTGTGTCATTGTGCCACTGCCTGAACCTCATGCTGCTGCGCCGTGACCTCTCTCTCAGTCATTGTGCCACTCTGTGGCTTCCTTCCTGTTTGCCACCTCCATAAATCATTTGTGCCCACTTGCCTGATCTCATGCTGCTGCAGGCTGTTTGCGACTCCACACTATCATTGTGCCACTCTGTGGGCCTAATACTGTTAAGCCGCCTCCAGAATGTCATTGTTGCCACAGCCAAAGAACTCATACTGCTGCCGCCGTGACCTCCACACTGTGTGATGTTGTGCCACTCTGTGGCCAAATACTGGTTTTTGCAAAAGCATCCCAGAATGTCCATGTGCCACTGCCTGATCTCATGCAGCTGCTGTCGTGACCTCCCACTGTATCATTGTGCCTCTCTGTGGCCTAATACTGTTTTGGGCCGCCTCCATAAATGTCAATTGTGCCACTGCCTGACCTCATACTGCTGCCGCCTGTGACCTCCACACTGTGTGATTTGTGGCCGACTCTGTTGGCCTAATACTGTTTTGGGTCCCACCAGAATGTCATTGTTCCACTGCCCAGATCAATACTGCTGCCACCGTGACCTCCACACTGTGTGAATTGTCCACTCGGTTGCCAAATTAACTGTATAGGCCGCCTCCAGAATGTCATTGTGCCACTGCCTGAATCCATACTGCTGCCGCCGATACCATCCACACTGTGTGATTGTGCCACCTGTGGGCCTAATACTGTTTTTGGCCGCCTCCAGAATGGTCAATGTGCCCACTGCCTGATCTCCCATGCTGCTGCTGTACGTGACCTCCACACTGAAACATTGTGCCACTCTGATGCCTAATACAGTTTATGCCTCCATCCAGAAGGGTCAATGAGCCACTGCCTGATCTCATACTGGCTGCCCAGCCGAGACCTCCACACTGGTGTGAATGTGCCATTCTGTGGCTTCCTTCCTGTTATGTGCCCACCACTCCAGAATGTCGACTTGTAGCACACTGCCTGGACCTCATACTGCTGGCCCGGCCGATCGCCGTGACCTCCGTCTCAGTCATTAGCCACTCTGTGTCTTCCTCGTATTATTGGCCACCTCCAAAAGTCATTGATCCACTGCCCTGACCTCATGCTGCTGTGGCATGCCTGCCGTCACCTCCACAATCTGTCACAAATGTTGCCACCTAGCTCTAAGCTTGTTTTTTTTCCAGCTTATCGCTGCATGACTTTATCAGCCTACATCCGCTTGAGTTTGGTCAGATTTGCCCACTTAAGTGGCCCAGTGGAATATTATAGTGAAGCGATTCTAAAGCGGCGGCAGTCATCTGCTGACATAGCTAAAACACAACATTGTATGAA
The DNA here is from genome assembly GCA_025379985.1 of Phyllomedusa bahiana. Taxonomy (NCBI): domain Eukaryota; kingdom Metazoa; phylum Chordata; class Amphibia; order Anura; family Hylidae; genus Phyllomedusa; species Phyllomedusa bahiana. The sequence goes on along the minus strand of JAODAL010015679.1, from coordinate 41,035 downwards.
GACCAAAACCACCTAGCTCCCTCTGCATATTAAAAGCATGGCACAACATTCTACATCACCCTGCATGCTCCTGTGCAGACCTGGAAATAGCTGCTTTTTAACGCGATTCGTGCCGAAGTAATTCGGAACGAAACAAATTTTGTCGGAAAATTCGGCGAAGTGACCGAATCGAATTTTTGAGAAATTCGCCCATCTCTAGTCATGATACTTAAAACCATAGAATTTAAAGAGCGTGTATTTTTCTTTTCTTATGGCTGTAGGGACAGTACCAGTTATACGTTTTAGAACAGTTTTAATTTATGTTTATGTAAGGCTAGAACAGCCAATTTGTCAATTTGTCACCAGAACACTGAGGAAGGGAGTAGTAAGATAAAAAAAAGACCAGGAAATAATAGCGAAGCAGCCATTCCTATGGCAGCTGAGAAAAGGACAGGAGAGGTGAGGAGGTTTGTGAGATTCCTGTGAACAAGAGAATTCAGTTACATCTCAGTTGTGTGGGACCAGGGATAGTCAGTACCGGGATCAAGTAGCCTTTGCAAGGTCACAGGTAGATGACGTGAATGGAGAGAGAGACTTCCAGCTCACATGCTAGCCATCAAAGAATGTGTCAAAGAGGAGACCAATTTAAGAGACGTTCCCGACAAACCATAGGTAACAATTGAAGGACTTTCTAATATTAACCTTGTTATCACCAATTCAAGTTTAATAAACGCTTTAAACTGTCACCAATTGTATTGACTGCACTCAGAGCTTGTCACTATTACCTGTATAAAGCATAAAGTTGTCTTACCTTGCGTTTTCAGAGACAAAAGCAGCTTTCATTCATGCATCCTGTCTCTTCCTGGTCAGACTGTGGCTGATTAGCATAACTCGGCTTATTCAAAGATCTGCTAATTACACTGACATGAAAACAGTAGATGTTTATCTTAAGTCTAGAGAAGCTTCAAAGCTAAAGTAAACAAAATTAATTAGTCTCCTTTGTTTGTTAGATTAGATAACACTCAAACTCTCAAGCTGCCAACAGTTCTGTGTGCCAACCTGTGTGATGTCAGATAAGACAAACAGCAGGGGAGTGCAGTGCAGAGCAGGTCTGCAACCGAGAGTGCACTGAGTGCACTGTTCCCTACATGTTGAAAGCTAATCTTTGTAGTGAGACAACCCCTTTAATGTCTCATATGTACTTTTAAAAGAAAAGAAAAAATAAATTAAGATGAATACAAATAACAGCATAACTTTGTTTCAAACATTAAATCTAGACTTTTGAATCTTCAAAGTAGCCACCTGTAACTAATATCATAGCTATACAAAATCAAGGCATTTTTTTCTATAATTACACTCAGATATTGTTCAGAAATTTCTTCCCAACACTGCTGCAAAATATCCCACAAATGTGTTGTAGATTGCTTTAGTTTTATCTTTTTATGCAGTTCTTCTCAAACAAGTTCAACAGAGTTAACCCCTTACCGACATTTGACGTACCCATACGTCAATTTGCGGGAACCCCTACCCGACCTTGACGTATGGGTACGTCATGGCGATCTTGCGAGCTCACAAGCGGAGCTCGCAAGATCGCGGCATGGAACCAGCGGTATATTACCGCTGGCATCATGCCGCATCCCCCACGGCCGGAGTGAGCTCCGGCGGCAGGGGATTAACCCTTCGATGTCGCGACATCGTGGTCGCGACATCGCAGCCGCGGGCAGCAGGAGTGAACTCACTCTGCGCCGCTACTGGTCTCCCTATCAGACAGCCCGGACACTGAATGACAGCATCCGGGTTGTCTGGTGACGTCACAATGCCCACAATGCATTGTGGGCAGCGTGACTGACTGTTGCCATGGAGACCAGTACACAGCTATAAGCTGTGTGCTGATCTCCTATTGTATGAACGATCTGGGGAAAAGTGTAAAAAAGTAAAACAAACACAAAAAATAAAATAAAAACACGCACACCGCCCTTTTCCCCTTTACAAATGCCAATCGCCCCCAAAAAGATAAAAAATAAATAAAGTACCCATATTTGGTATCGCTGTGTGCGTAACGACCTGCCCTATAAATCTTTAATTTTAATTAAACCGTATTGTGAACGCCGTTAAAAAAAAAAAAAACAGTCACAGAATTGCGATTTTTGTTCATCCCGCAGCACATAAAATGTAGTAAAAAGTCATCAAAAACTCATATCAACATCAAAGTGATGCCAATTAATACATCAGTTCATCCCGCAAAAAAGATCCTTACACAGCTCTCTATACAGAAAAATTTAAAAGTTATGGCTATTAGAAGATAGCGATGCATAAATATTGTTTTACACAATAAAAACACCAGTTTCTTTTATTCTTTTTAGGTTATTTTGACATAACCTAGAAGTATTTTTACATCATTGTCTTGCTATAATTTGAACTTCTGACCAACTATGTGTATTTTGATGGATGAAGCATCAAAATTCTGTGGCAGACATTTTTATCCAGTCTGCCACTTACCCTGTGCAAGTTGCCAATTCTGGATCCAGCAAATGAACCCCAGACCATCACTGTTCCTCCAAGTTTGATAGTTGGATAGTTGTTATATACTGAGAAACCATCCTTTCACGTACTTGATGATGTACAAAAATCCATATGTAATGCTTCAAAGATGTCAAATACTAATTAATTAATCCATAAGACCTTTGATAACGTTTCAGTAGTCCATTGAAGGTGCTGCTTGGCCCAGACAAGTCTTTTTTTTATTTTGCAACCTGCAGATAGAAGTCTTCTCTTCACAGTTGTAATGAAAAGCTGTTTTCTTTTTGCAGCATTAAGCTGTGCTTGAAGATTTTAAGCTGTGGGGTGACAATTATGCAAAATGTTGACTATCAAAAATGTGTAATTTGATTATGTAGTGGCCTTTGGATTGCCATACCTCTTCCTGTTATATTCAAGTGCTTTTTGATTAAATAGGAAACTGTACTGACTGCCACTTTGGCTTTCTTGGCAATTTCTCTATAGGATAGACCTACACTTAAGGTTATAATTGTCTGTCTGTCTTCTTTTGTTATTTTTCTTTTTCTTGTCATTATGATAGTATTGTGCTCTGTCCTGAACTGTCTAAATCCTACCTTAGTTGGTGTTATAATGCAGACTATTCCAATACAGATTATATAGTGTGAGAGGGTTTGAAATAAATTTTCAAAAGGTGAGACACCTGTAGAAAAAGTTTGCATCCAATTTTCAAACCATAATTTGCTTGCTGTGCCGCAGAGTAGTTGTCCTTGATGTCTTTCCCTGAAAAAAGTCCATATCTTAGCATTGGAAATTTAGACTATTGTTGTATCTGAGGTTTATAAATTCACATTATTTCTTTGTTTTTAATTTATTTTTAAATGTTTGATAATTTTGTTAAGAAGGGCTTTTTTTCATTTTTTAAAGTTTGCATAACATCGAGGATTCGGGTGGTACGGAATACATCTGATTGAAGAGGCGGCATCGGGAGCTAACCAGCAATTTATTGAGATACAGTAAACTATACTTTCAAGGTGAGAGACCATCTGTTCTCTTTATATTATTGAAAAACATTTTACACAGTCTTGTACTAGGAGTGCGCCATGGTGTATGTTCTTTTTTGTTTTGCAGTAGCATTACGAGAGCTGAATTTTTGTTATCTATTTCACATTGTTTGCTGTACTATAACTGTGTTAATGTAAAAAAATAACTGGAAAATTGAGGTGAATTTGCCACAGAAATCTCACATAAAAAGTAATATGAACTTCATTCTTATGTATGTATATTAAAAACCTATGCATATTACAATTGTCACCTAAACAAACTACATCTTGTTCAGCAATAAACAAGAGCTCACACAGCTACACTGACGTAAAAGTTATCACGGTTAGATATATGTTATATAAAACCTTTATATAAATTGGCTGTCTCACTACAAAGATTAGTTTTCAACATGTAGGGACAAGTAATAGAAGACTTTTTCTAAAAATATTGCTTTCCTCTTTCTGGCTTTGTTGAGGAGATAAGAGAGATTTTATTTGCTTGGAGTGCACACTCCATAACAGTACCAACGAAGACATCTACTTATTCCACAAAAAAAGCACTTATACAGCTCAATATACAGAAAATTAAAATGGCTGTCAGACTATTTTTACAAATGCATTTATATAATCTTCAAGTAGTAAAACATAAATTGGATGCCTGTTCACAATTGGGGAGGCGTTTCCTTTAAATGGGGCCAATGATTTTTATTATAATAGACCATTGAAATTCTGCTGATCATGAGTAGTCTGTTGGAGTGTTCCCAATGATGAACTGTAATCTGTAGGGAACCTTGGCTTTAACAATACTGTTCACTAGCACTGCCATCATTAGGGGGAAATGAAGCATTATTCAAGCATCAATGCAAATATATAAGCTATACTTGTAATGTACAAACTTTCAACGTTGGGTTTTTTTGGTTTTTTTAAAAGGGAATTTGCCACTTATTTATAGTTTAGAGAAATTTAAACATTGTGAACCCTATTGAGGAAAGAGACTGAATGGTACAAAACTACAGAATATGTTGCCGCTGCATAAACACCCAAAATAGCAAAAAAATGAAACCGGGTTCGGTTAAAAGAACCTAAAAGACCTAATTGAGACCCCCGGGTTTTTTAAAAACTTAGAATTCTCTTATAGAACATTTGAAAACGGGGTTTTTTCAAAACCCACTAGGACCTGCCCACCGCCCCAAATAAGAAAAACCTTTAAATTTTTAAAAAAACTGCATTTTGTAAAAGAAAAAAAAAAAAATTCATTTGCAACAAGTTATTTGACCACCTAAAAGCAACAACTTTTTGGGGCCCTAAAAAAGCAGGGCCCTTTAAATGGAGGGAAAGATCCAGTTTTCCCTTGAAAAATTTAAACAAAAGTGAAAACAAAAAGGGAACGGCCCAAAATCTCCCTGATTATATAGCACAATAGAAACATTGAAAAATTTTACTAAAAAATTTGACCAAAAACCACGAAACCCGGTTCAAGGGTTTTCGCTTGGCCCCAAAAGGGTTTTCAAAAGGTTGTTGTTTATGGTGCACATCCAGAACACAGACTGAAACCACATGGTTTTTTTCCGGGGTCCTGTACTATCCCCCTAACGCAAAGAAGAAGTTTTTGGGGGGAAAAAGGGTTTTCAGTTTTGGGGCCCTGTTTGCTGATGACACATAAGTATATAATAGAGTTGATATTCCTGAAGGTGTCTGTTACATGAAAGATGATTTGGCTTTATTGGATAAATGGTCAAAACAATGGAAACTGCAGCTCAATGTTTCCAAAAGAAAATAATTTCAACTTGCTAAAAAGAATCCTTTGACTATTTTGTGTTTTGGGATTTCTACCAGGACTATTTAAAAATGAGTGACAGTTAAAAAGCAACATAGGGAGGGACAGTTGGGTAAAGCGTATTATTGTACCACGAAACCCAACCAAAACCCAAACGCTATTGTTTTTGTTAATTGGGAACTAAAAAAAACAAAAGTAAAAAAAATAAAAAAGGGGGGAAAAAAACACAAGGGGAAAAACACGTACATGCCCTTTTTCCCCCTAATAAAACTTCATTGGGATTTTAACCGTGCAAGGGGCCCGCCATAAAAAAAAAAAATACAAGGGAAATTTTTCATTTTTGGTTTAACCCAAAAGTACATAAAACGGAATAAAAGGGGAATCAAAAAGTTATATAAAAACAATCCCCCCCCAAAAAAATACCAATGAATTTTCGTCCAAAACCCTCCACTGAAAAAGGGTCCCCACATAATAAAAATAAAGAAGTTTTGGCTCTCAGACTATGGCAATGCAAAAAACGTGTTTTCTATTTTTAAAAAAAATATATAAATTGGGTATCGCTATAATCATATCTGCCGGCTGATTAAAGTAAACGTGTCTTTTATACCCTATGGTGACCACTGTAAAAAAATAGAAATAAAAAAACACTACCAGGAGTGCTGTATTTTGTTCATCTGGCCTTGCAAAAACAGTGATAAAAAGCAATAAAAGGGATCAATTTTTCTCCAAAATGGTAAAAAAATTAAAAAAACCAAATCCCTCCCCGGGGGAAAAAACCCAACCACTAAAAACAGCTCCATATACAGATTATGATCCTATAAAAACACATTTCTATTGTGTAAAAGTAGTAAAACATAAAAAAAAGATAAGAAAAAAAAAATTGTTTGTTTAAACGGGACCAAACCCCCAAACGAAAGGGTTTTTGTGTCAAATTTATACCAAAAGGGTCAATGGGGAAAAATGAAGCCCAAAACAATTAAAAGAACATGGGTTTTTCCCCCCCAATTTTTTTTGGGCCCCAAATTGGGAAACCCCCTGTTTGGGGCCCCAAAAATTTACAATACATCCCCTCGTTAATTCTTTTTTGAATCCAAAATGAAGCACTTTCTGGAAGGTTTTACCTACCTGATACTTTTGGGGGGGTTTTTGGAAAAGCCCAAAAGGCCAAACCCCCCAAAACTTTGCTCCAAAAGCCAAATTGCAATTTCCCCCCCCTAAAAAAACATAAAAATAGTTTTAAAAAATTTAATTTAAAATTTAAAAGGGCAAAAAAAAGGGGGGAAAAATTTCAAAAATCCACAGCTTTTTATTCCTTTTGAAAAACCCTAATAAACTTAATAAATTTTTAAACTTCCCCCAAAAACTGGGTTTTTTTTAATACTTTGGGGTGGGTTTAAAAATTTTAAACAGGGAAAAATTTTTTTGGGGTGTCCCCTTAGAAAGGTTCTGCCCCCGGGTAATAAGGTTTAGACGGGGCGCCCCCATAATTAGGTAGGTAGATGGGGACCGCCCTCCAGTAATTAAAGGGGGGAAAATTGGCACCCTCAGAAAATTTGGGTAGTGGGGCTGCCCATAGTTTAGGGTGTAGTAGGGCCCTCCCAGTTTTTGGGGTGGGTAGAAGGCCCGCCCCCAGTAAATAGTGGGAGTTGGGCGCCCCCATTTGGGGGGGTTTTTCCCCCCTCAAAAAAAGGGTTTTAAAAAAAGGGGAACCCTTTTTAAAAATAAAATTTTTCTTACCCCTGTCACCTTTCCTCCCTTCCCTCTTCTCTTCTCTTTGTCCAGAGCAGCTAGCATGACATCATCACGCCACCTGCTCTGGGATGTCCCTTCTGGCGTCTACTAAGCTGTAAGTCAATCCATAGGTTTACGGCCTAGTACAGGCTGCAGAGCAGGTGGCGTGATGGGATGATGAGGCCTGCGCCATGGCCTCCAGTGATCCTGGCCATTCTGCTACAGCTGCGCTCCCCTGCAAATACGGCTGTAATGTCGTATCGCGAGTCTAGTGCGCGGATACAGTTTTGTAGTGAGGGGGGCCTGTGAGCCTCCTGACTCAGGGGTTCAGAACCCCTGCAGCTGCACCACAGGCTGACATCGGTACTTAGGGTCCTCCAGAGGAATCACCAGACCCCGGTGGATGCTCCGAGCTGGAGCTGCCTGATCATGGGTTTAAATTTATGAAATTGCCGAGGGGGCCTTTTTAAATAGCTTTAGAGCAGTGTAGAATGTGCCAGTATGTATGAACCAGTCATACTGCGGCTCAAACATTTTGAGCATCTTAGGTGGGGGCGGGAAAAATGTTGGCCCAAAAAATCCAAAAGTTTTTAATTATAAGGAAAATTTTTGGTGAGTTAAAGAAAAGACTTCAAATTCCAAACATAGAACTATGCTAACTAATGTTAATTATCAAACTATTTGCAATTAAATAATTTAAAAATAGATAAAAGATAGAATTAAAATAAACTTATATAATCTTTTATTTTTTTTAAATTAAGTAACATAAAATTAATATTAAATATATATTATAAAATTAATAATAATTTAAATAATATGAAATTATCAAACCAATACAGCATCTACGATAAATCCCGTTCTCATTCGGGTATTTACGGAATTATTGTAGTATTATCAGTACTTACAACCAGATCACAGAAATCCAGAAATAAAACAAAAGCTATTAGAATAACATGTCAGTGAATAGAAACTATTGTAGTGATCTTGCTTGGTGCCCCACAGGTCCCAGCAAAACCTGTGGTGCGCCAGCTATCGCCATATGTAGAATAAAGGCTGAGAGCAGAAAAATGTAATTTCAACTTTGATCACCATCTGCTTAAAATTCGTTTCAATTTATGTAGCAAAAACAAAAATATTTTAACATTTGTATGAAAAAATGTCCCTAAAAAGATTAGAAAGCATGCAAAATCCCAACTTTCTGACCCAGTGAAGTACATTTTGATGAACGTAAATTAAAGTACAATATAACAGTCTAAGATAAAGTATTTTGTAAAATTTTGATTATAAAAACGAAAAATCTAAAAATCAGAACAAAATTTTATTCTTAACATAATTAATTTTTAATTATAAAAATATTGTTAAAAAAAAAGAAAATTAGCTGAATGAATTTCAGTAGCTTCTATAGAGAAGAGGAGTGGTAACAGTTAGAATACAAATGTTACAGTTCTTAAGTGTGATTGACAGTTATAGCTACTTATCTCTTGCAACATTCTTACCACAAATTGAGATTGGCGCAGAGAGTGCTGTGACGTGATGGAAGAAAAACATTTCAAAGCATGATTGACATTTATGAGCTTCTGTTCTCTATAGAGATTAAAGCAGTTCATTGAGTTGATTTTTTAATGTAAACTGTATTATGTTAATATTACAATTTTGTTCTGGTTTTTATATTTTTCATTTTTTGTCATTAAAATCTTAGAATTTTTTTAATACTTTTATATTGTATGTTAATTTTTGTTCATTAAAATGTAGGTCAGTGGGTCAACCTTTATTCTACATACAGCAATAGCAGGCACACAACAGATCTTGCTGACACTTTTGGAGCGCTGTGCAAGATAACTACCATAGTTTCTATTCAATGACATGCTAATCTTGTGCCTTTTATTTTATTTCTTACCTGCTGTGATGTGTTTGTAATCACTGAAATACTACAATAACTCCATGAACTTCAAATTGAGAACAGGATTCATGGTAGATGCTGCAATGATTTAATTAATTGATATTATTTAATTTAATTTAATATTAATTTTAGATTATTTAACTTTCTATTGATTTTATAGAAGATAATTTCAGATTTTTGGGATATTATATAATTTTATATTAATTTTAGATTATTTAGTTTGATATAGCTCAAAAATTTTCATGAGTTTGTTATTATTAGTTTAGTAGTACTAGTTGAGAAATAATTGATATTTTTTGCCCTAGTGGCAATTTTAATTTGTCTACGACAACTTTGGCCTCAGTCGGACCTCTTTTAACTTGGTCTGGCTTGTACCAACAGTTTTGTGCCTACTTCTGGGTTACACATTTATAATTGTGTCTAACCCTATGCAACATTGGTGCATTCAAAAGTATCTGTACAGGTGTGGTATGTACCAAATTTGGACGTACAACTGTTCATACATCTATAGAAAAGGGCTATGACAGGTTTTTGTCCCAAAACATGCAGTCCCGTTCATATATGTCACCCTATGTCCTTAAAAAATCTTCATGGTTACTTCAAATCCTGTTAAAAAAAGACAAAGACAAAGGACGATATGATCGGGCTTTCCACCTGTTTTCAGGCGTATACTACGCATCACTGTGCCTACTCCACTGTCGGACGCTCAAATGCGATGTTAGGCGCAAGCTTCGCCACTTTGGAATGTGCCTAACATGAAGGGGCATGCAGTGGGCGAGCTGTGGGCGTTCTGGGGTGGGACGCACCAGATTCGAATACTCCGACGCATGTATGAATGCCGGTCGGCAAAGTGAGGCGCATTACAGCTCCGACAGGCAGACCTCGTTCAATGTGGTCTACCTGAGTCGGAGGAGGCGCAGTGAAGCTAGAACTTATTGTAATGGGGCAAAATGTGCACAGTTACAACAGTACAATAATAAAAAAGAGTTGTCTATAAAATTAATGCATAAAGATAAATATCAAAGTTGTATAAAATCGATTTCAATGTATTGAAAAAGTTGATAATTTAAAATCAAAGGAAATATATATAAGATCTCAAAAGAAAGAAATATCAGCTATAAAAGGTCTTAAAAATACGGAGAAAATGAAACTAATTTTACATTAAATTAGCCGATGATGTGGTACTGATGTGAATTTTTGTCTTTTTTAATAGCAAAAATGTAAGATTAATGTGTGCTTCTTTCACCATTTATTCTATTTATTAATTATAGCAGGAGCCAGCACAGCACAGGTCTTGCTGAGACCTGTGGTCCTCCAAGCAGGATTTCTATGTTCCCAGGGCTTAGTTCGGGTCATATTTACGGACGTATTTACGTCCTCAAATACATCCATAAATCAGGCTAAAATAATGAACTATTAGCTTAGAATTGATACCAATGGAAAATCCGGACGTATTTACGTCCGCTAATATATCCGGATTTTCCATTGGTATCAATTCTAAACTAATTGTTCATTCTTTTAGGCTGATTTGGTGATGTATTTGCGGACGTAAATACGTCCGTAAATACGACCCGAACTAAGCCCTGGGAACATAGAAATCCTGCTTGGAGGACCACAGGTCCCAGCAAGACCTGTGCTGTGCTGGCTCTTGCTGTATATACTAAGTAGAATACAAGGTGAAAGAAGCAAAAATACATTTTTGCTCTTCACTAACATGCTTAATGATTTTTCGCTGATTTCCAGCCTGTCTCTAAACTTAATACATGTTAGGACATTCCTTATGCGCCTAAGTTCCACTTACAGGCGAGGCGAGGCGCAGAGAACATTCCTCCACATTTATGAGCGCACTTTGGGCGCGACATAAATCAGGCGCAGTTTTCACGAAAAAAAAACGTGAATCTTCATACATGTCTCCCATAGAATCAAAATACAAAACACATGAGTGTGTCTTGGACTCTAATGCATAGTACATGATTAAGAGTCCATGGAGAGAGTCAAAATGCACAACACGGTCTCCTATGTTTTGTACTTTTATTTTATGTATTTTTTAATGGGATTTGAAATAAACATGAAGATTTTTTAAGGACATATGGAGACATGTAAGAAACTTGCTGCAGTTCTAAATCAATGTAGAGGAGTGTAGAATGCACGAGTATGTATGAACCTGCCATATGTAAGTACATAAATCTAGTGTGTGGTATGCCTTGCATAGCACAGCATAGCATAGCAGATATTTGGTGCATATCTTTGGCGCATTTCAAAAGTGCCGTGCCTGGCGTAAGTTTTGGCATACTACTGTTCATACAGCTACACAAGAAGGCTATAACAGTTTTTTGGCGCAAGGTATGGCATAGATGTTGTCCATAATCTCCACAAGGGATGAATTCATCTTAAACATGGACAAAGCTGCAATCCCTAGCATGAAGAGATAATGCTTTTATACAATGTAAAGTAGTCAGTGTACAGCTTGTATAAGGGTATGTTCAGGCCATGTTCACATGGCTTAATCCAGGACGTATTTCAGTCCGTAATTACGCGCCGGAGTGTGTAAATTACGGGCTGAATACGTCCTAGTAACTACGGTAATCCACAGTTCTCATAGAGAACTGTGGATTATGTCTCCTCTCCCTGCTCGGCGAATACGCCGCGAGGGGAGATAATTGACATGTGAATTACCAGCGGCGTATACGGCCCCCTGCTCCCTCCGCCGTCCCACCCCCGGCCACACGACGTAATTGCGGGGCGTAATTACGTCCCGCAGTTAAGCCGTGTGAACATGGCGTCTTGGTCCGTGTGAACATATTCTTTTGTGATGCGTGTCTGGGTCCGTCTAAACGAATCCAAGAATTGATATGTCATTTCTTGGAACAGATCTGAAAGACAGATCGGACAGACGCGATATAAACACGCATCGGCGATCACTTGTGTACATGTTTCACATTGCCGGCAGTGTTAGTTCAGCTGGACCCAGACACGCATTACGAAAGCATATGTTCACACGGACTCAAGACGCCGTGTGAAAATATCCTAACAGTGTAAATTTGGTATGCCCTCAAAATAACTCAACACACAGCCATCAATGTCTAAACCGCTGACAACAAAAGTGAGTACACCCCTAAGTGAAAATGGATAAATTGTGCCAAAAGTACCATTTTCCCTCCATGTTGTCTTGTGACTCATAAGTGTTATAAGGTCTTGGGTGTGAATGGGGAGCAGTTGTGTTAGATTTGGTGTTAATGCTCGCATACTCTGTCATACTGGAAGTTCAGTGTGGCACCTCATGGCAAAGAACTGTCTGAGGATCTGAAAAAAAAACTTGTTCCTCTACATAAAGATGGCCAAGGCTATAAAAAGATTGTCAACACCCTGAAACTGAGCTGCAGCACGGTGGCCAGGACCATACAGTAGTTTAACAAGACAGGTTTCAATCAGAAGAGGCCTCGCCATGGTTGAACAAAGAAGTTGAGTGCAAGTGCTGATTGTCATATCCAGAGATTGTCTTCTCAAAACAGACATATGAGTGCTGCCAACATTGCAGCAGAGGTTAAAGGGATGGGGGGTCAACCTGTCAGTGCTCAGGCCAAACGCTGCACACTGCAATAAATTGGTCTGCATGGCTGTCATCCCATAAGGAAGCCTCTTCTAAAGATGATGCAGAGGAAAGCCCCCAAACTGTTTGCTGGCAAGCAGACTTAGGACATGGATTACTGGAACCATTTTATGTGGTATGATGAGACTAAGATAACTGATTTAGTTCCGATGATGTGGTGGCACCAGGTGAGGAGAACAAAGAGAAGCGTGTCTTGTCTACAATCAAGCATGGTGGTGGGAGTATCATGGTTTGGGGCTGTGGGAAGCTACAGTTCATTGAGAGAACCTCTAATGCCAACATATACTGTGATATACTGAAGAAGAGAATGAACCCCCCTCCCCGCCCCCCTTTCTGGGCTGCAGGGCAGTATTCCGACCACTGCTTTGCTAAAGAAAAGGAGGGGAAAGGTGCTGGACTGGCCAAATATGTCTCCAGACCTAAATCCTATTTAGCATCTGTGGGGCATCCTCAAATGAAAGCTGGAGGAGCGCAAGGTCTCTAACAACCACCAGTTCTGTGATGTTGTCACGGAGGAGTGGACAAGGATTCCAGTGGCTGCAACCTGTGAAGCTCTAGTGACCTCCATACCCAAGAGAGTTAAGGCAGTGCTGGAAAATAGTGGTGGCCACACTAAATATTTAGATTTTGGGCACAATTTGTCTATTTTCACCTAGGAGTGTATTCACTTTTGTTGCCAGCGGTTTAGACACTGATGGCTGGGTGTTGCTTTTGAGAGCACCCCAAATTTACACTGTTATACAAGCTGTACACTGAATACTTTACATTGTGTCATATCTTAAGTGTAGTCCCATGAAAAAATATAATACAATATTTACAAAAATGTGAGAGTTTACTTACTTTTGTGAGATACTGTAGTTGCCCAGGAATAACTCCCCTGCCTGGTGATGTCCTTAGGGAGCAGAAAAACATGGAACAGGACATGGGCCAGGTAGGCAGACATCTGCATTACCTGCAATAGCAATGGCGACTCATCAGAGCTGGAAATTTTCCACTTTATTTGTGCAGTTGTACTGAGCGTGTGTCCAGTGTAGCCTCTGTATCCTTTCTAGTTAAGTAGAATGAAACTGATTGACATATCTTTAGAATGCAACTTCTGTTAAATACGATGTCAGAACTGTAAGTTACTGTCACAGCTCGTTCAGATTTAATGAGCACATGATCCACTTTGGTCTTTCTTTTCTCCCCTGAGCCTACTCAAAGTGTTCCTCCCCATAAAGTGGCGCTAGAGGTTTTTACTTTGGTGCATCATTCAGTAAACCAGAACTTCTTAGAATCTATACATGCATGCTCTACCCGCTGATGGGCGAATTTCTAAATTGGTTCGCGACTCACCGAATTTTCTGACAAAATATACTTCGGGACAAATGCGTTAAACAACAGCTATTTCATGGCTGCACAGGAGCCGTGCAGCGTGCTGTAGAACGTTGTGCCGCTTAACATGCAGAGGGGACTTGGTTTGGCTCTTCATGCAAATCTGTGATTAGTTGTAGACACAGCCTATGACTGCGCCGCTTTCTCTAATTTCCCTGGGCACTTACGGGGGCAAAACTGACCACAAAAGTGAAGCAGCATAGCAGCCTGATAAATTCATTGTAATATACCACTGAAAATAAACAACTGAGATGGCATACATGCTCTATCCTAAATGCAATCTAAAGAAACTGTAGGTTCGCGCGAGCCACCAATGATCGCACAATGTAGGCCGTTTCACAACGGCTTATTACCCAACGATTTGTGCCGTATTTCCGAGCGCACAAACCGCCGTGAAAGGGGCTGAGAGTGGCGGGCTTAAGACGCGGGGGAGCGGTTTCGGCTCCATAGACAATGCTTGTTTTAAGACCGCATGCTCCGCGCCGTAGATAATGCATGTCACTCTTCTCCCCCCGCGGCGATTCGCCGACGGGGAGGAGCGTCGGATCCACATGATTACCAATGAGAGCAGGGATTACTATTGCTGCCGCGATTGCAGTACTGAACCGCAAAAAACACGGGCCGACTACAGCACCAATACGCGCAGAATATACCGTGAGCAACAGAGCACTTAAGGGACATCACAGCAGGAGTCACCCTGCGAGGCCACAGCATCCGGTGTCATCTACCGGCCAAGTGTTGACCACACACTAGGTCATACACTTTCTCCCAGATGACATCTGACAACCCCAGTCAAGAGTCGGTGGATTTGTCACACACAACCCCTAGTTGGCATGGCCCGGGAGCAGGTGAGGGGCTCTCACCTGTCCTCAACCTCTGTCCCGTTTGCTTCCCACAGCCAGAGAACTACTATGTGCTGTGGTCTCTGCACCACTATACAGGGAGGACCAACTATTTGAGGACAGTGGGCAGCAAAGAGGTGGGGAAGTAGTGATGAGGAGAGTAGCATGGGGTGTTATGTTGCGAACGGTCAGGCTTTGTACAGCGACACCGTTGAGGAGGACGGCAGTGACAGGCAATCACTAATCGATGTAGCCAATCGCACATGTGAGTCGGGCGAAGCAAGGCGAGGCTGGGACAAGTTTTTCTGGTGCCCTAGTTAAACAAGCCAAAAAGTGCCCCCCAAATGGAAAATTCAGTCCACTCCATGCCTCTTTGTGCCCCCTTTTCTCCCTTGGATGAAGTGGCGCCCTACGCGGTCGCCTACCCTCGACTACCCATTGTCCCGGCACTGGAAGCATTCCGTTATCTCTACATTAAGTTTAAGGAGAGGGGGAGGAGAAGAAGGAGCTTTAGACGACAACAAATCTCGGATCTTGGACAGGAAGAGTTAATGTCTGGGCTGGGATGTAAATTTGGGTGTCATAAACATACTGGTGTTTTGAAAGCCATGTGATGCTATCAGCTGACCCCAGACCAACAGTGTACAAGGGTCTTCATTATCAATAGGGAGAAGAGAGCAGCAGCTTGCGTGTCAGCAGTGGCGCAGCCCGTAAGTTGGTAGTGTGGCCGGGAGTCAGCAGGGTGGCAGCAGTGCGAGGTTGGGAGCCAAACGGCCACGATTTAGACCACCCACTTTGCAAGTCCCAGAAAGTAGCGGCACAGGGGCTCACCGGGTCAACGGCGGTAACAGTCAGTCAGTGAGGAGCTTTGGTGGTAAAATCAGCTACTCGGCGGTGTGCCAGTTTTTTGACAAGACACCAGAGGAGGGTTGAACATAACTATATGTAGAATCTGTGGGCAGAAAGTAAAGCGTGACCAGGGACCTAATGTTGGCACCACGGCCCTGCATCAACATCATGCAGTGTCACCAAATTTTTGTTTCAGATGTGGTGGTCCATCCCGTCCCAACGCTGTAGCACCCCAAATGGGGACTGCCTCCCATTTCAGGGAGTCAAAGGCTTCACCAAACCCCTGCCGAAGACAACTCCTGTCTATTACATCCATCTACCGGTCCAGATATCCTGCTCCCGGCACTCATGGTGCCAGCAGTCGTTCACCGAGACGATTTTCCAAAGACAGCAGTATGCGTCTAGCCATCCCTAAGTGCAGAAACTGACCGTGCTCCTGTCCAAGTTGGTGGTACTGCAGTCCCTCCCTTTTCAAGTGGTGGACTCTGCACAATTCAAAGAAATGGCCAGGAAACTTGGCATCCACTTCAGCCATTGTAACGACACGGGTAGTGGCTCCTCTGGACTACCGCTTGGGAGCGGGGTCTAAGTAGCTCCCGGTTTTCTCCAGAGCCCGCCGCAAGGCAGGATGGACTTTCTGAGGCCGGAGTCCTACCAGGTCGCTACCCCTGGCGCAACTAGCTTGAGGTGGCAGCCGAGGCGCAGCGAGGTACAGAATCGTAAGACGAAACTCGTAGTCAAAGGTCAGGCCAACAGGTCAGGGCAGGCGGCGGAGATTCGAGGTCAGGTAACGTAGCAGAATGGTCAGGTACACAGGCAGACAGGAACTGATGAACAGTTGAAATTGATGAACAGGAATAAATATATTAACAGGGGGAAATTTATGAACAAGGGGGAAATTGCTGAACAGGAATAAATATATTAACAGAGGGAAATTATTGAACAGGGGGAAATGATGAACAGGAATAAATGTTAACGGGGGAAATTATTTAAAAAGGGAAATTGATGACAGGAATAAATAAAATTAACAGGGGGAAATTATTGAACAGGGGGAAATTAATGTACCGGTAACAGGGGAGGGCCTCCCCTTTTTCCCAATTTAAAAGGGGGGGGCCTCCCCTTTTTTCCAACCCTTATCAGGGAGGGCTCCCTTTTTTTCACCAATTAACAGGGGAGGGCCTCCCCTTTTTCATACAAAGCCAGTTTTGCAGCATTTGCTTTTGCTTCATTTTTGTTCTGTCCCATTCCAGTTTTGTACTGAATTCAACCAACAATGGCACAGAATGCAAAATAAGCAACTAAAACATTCCTTGTAGTTATGGTCTCCTTCAGTTCTAGTTTTCCCTAATGCTGCATTTGAACAAACTGGCGTAATGCATAAACTGGATTCAAACCACCCCGTTTATACTCATGAGCGTTTGATTATCAACTGACTGTCCTCCTCAACGGTCTTGGTATGCAGAGGCTTACCGCTCGCCAAAAAACCTCCCATGCCACTCTTCGTTGCCAAGTAGCTGCTGACTGTCCTCAAATTGTTCATCCTCGCTGTATAGTGGCGCTGAGCCCAGACCACAAATTATAGATCTCTGGCTGAGGGAACCGAATGGGACAGTGGCGGGTTGAGGACAGGTGAGGGCCGCTGACCCGCTCCCGGGCCATGCCAAATAAGGGTTGTGTCTGATGTTCCCACCGACTCTTGGCTGGAGTTGTCATCTGGGAGGAAGTGGATGACCTAGTCAAGAACCATTGGGTTGCTGAACAACACATAGCCGCTAGATGACAGTTCTGGCCTCACCGAGTGAACCCTGCTGCGACGTCCCCTTGCTGTGCTGTAACCTGTGCCTGCTCCAGGAATGTTTGTGCCACTGCCACTCGCATGTGAAGAGCCTGCCACCTCTCTGTCTGACATACTGTTTGTTCTAAAATGTACAGACTCTTTTTAATGAAGATATCTGTATATGATAAATACACACCCTGTATTTGACTCCAAATGAACCCACTAACAAGCTTGGGTAACCCTTGGATATAAATTGCGCTCCACAAATGGCCATTTACTTGTATGTGCCGTTTAAAAACACTGTGTATTTTACTGAATATAAAAGCACAAACAGGCTTAATTAACCTTCGGATATGAATTATGCTACAGCCAAAATTTCTTCATTGGCGTTGAAAAACAAAGTTTCTTTTACTGCAGAAAATACTTAGTTAACCCTTGGATGTAAATTGCGCAAAAGAAATGAAGAAATGTTCTGCCAACAATTACCAGCTTTGTAGCGTGTTAAAACGACGTGTATTGTATGGAGCACAACAGCAGAATAACTCGTAATTAACCTTTGGATATGAATTATGCGACAGCCAAAATTTCTTCTTTGGCGTTGAAAAACAGTGTTTCTTTTACTGAGTACAACTGCAGAAAGACACTTAATGAACCCTTGGATCTAAATTGCGCAAAAGAAATGAGCAGCCAAAAATTAAGTGGTATTTGGATTGTAAAAACGCTGTTTCTTTAACCAAATAAAACAGCAACAGGCTTAGTTAACCCTTGGATATTCAATGTGCTCAAGAACAGAGCAGATAGCATTAAAATGTATATGTAGCTGAATTGGACGCACACTGGACTTCAATTCCAATACCCCACAAAATCAAAATGTAAGAGAAGCAGTCTCTGAGACAAGCTGTTTCACCCTCCAAAAAATCACTGTATAAAAGTTAGTTCTTTAGTATGAGATATAAGCAGCAGCAGCTTTCCTACTCAGTACAGTGAAAGCAGTGTGAACTGCCAGCGTCGCGCCCGGACTTATATAGTGCGGTGACATCACAGAATCCCGCCGGTCTCTGATTGGCTTCATCTCTGCACATGCCATTTAGGCTACACCTTTCTTCCTCCCAGACTTCTTTGCCTCATGTAACGCCATGTGCTCGCAGCCATGTTATCAATTAAAAAAACGCTTCGTTCCCGCGAATCACCCCAAACTTCTACTTCGTTCAGAATCGAAGTTTTCCTGAAATTCTAAACGAATTCCACTTAATTAGAATCGATTTGCCCAGCTCTAATTATATCATATTGTTTGTTTCTCTGCAGAAATGAAGGGTGTATTAGTTTTTCTTCTTCTTGTCTGGGTAATGAGCCTTGTTCAGTCTCACATTCTTCTTGAGGAGAAGCCAGATAGGTCCAACAGTGGAAGTGTTGTCCGTTTTTCCGAACTTATTCCACCAATTTCTATAGTAGGTCAGTATGACTCTTATCTTTTCACTCAGTACAGATTAATGCAATAAAAAGCAATTATGGAATGCCTCACAATATTTTATTGATGCCTCACAGATATGACAAAGACATCACGGAGAGTAAGCAGAGTTGATGCTGAAAAGAATAAACTGGCTAAGGTACCATTTTTCTTTTATGCAAATAAATCAGAAGATATTTATTTGTTAATACTGAATTGGTGCAAACACTTTAAATGAAAGTGCCAGGAGCTATCTCAACTACAAAAGATGGATCACTGTATATGCTTCCCCTCTGTATAGTACTCACTGTTCTTGACCCTTTTAGATCACATGGTTTCTAAATGGTAACCAAAATCACAGAGGAAGTGCTAAAATTAGGCAAACTTAGACTTAGATGTAGCAGGGGAACATGAAAGTAAACCATTAAAGAGTTTGACCACCTTCCCTTTTTTAAGTAAGAGTATGTTGCTGGGCTTGTAAGAAAAAAAAAAAAAAACATAGTCCGCTCGGTACTGACCTCTGTCCAACCGATTCCCCTCCCTGGTTCTTCTGTTATTTTCAAGCTCTCAGATGTTGGGTTGTCTATACTGCAGCCTCTGATAGGGTTCAGCAGTAACATGACACTGCCCGACATCATAGTTCCGAACTGAAAACCTTTAATGATGACATTCAGAGGCTGCAGTATGAATGAGCCAACCACTGGAAGCAACAAAGCATAGGAATACAAACGGCAGAGTTATCATTGGAACAAAGGTCAGTACAGAAGTGAATATGTGTTTTTATTTTTGAGGCTCAGCAGAGTACTATTACTTAAAAAAGGAAGGTAGTTAACTCCCCCCCCCTCCAAAGGGGTTTTCCAAGACATTGAAAACCTCCCTACCACCTTCTATGGTGCTAAAATAGAAAATTACCCCATATTTACCCCTCCCATCACCACCGTTCCCACACTGCCACCGTTTGTCCCAACCTCAGATTCTGTAGTTACGCCATAAATATTTTACCACGTCGGTATGTAGTGCATCTACAAAATACTCTTCATATCATCCATAATGTCAAAATTTATGACATTATACTTTTAAACTTTCTATCTTTTAACAGGAGATAGTAATGACTAACATCAATTTCCGAAGGTCAGATGGGTTTTGCAGATCATATCCTTGAAGCTTTGGAAGATTTCTTATAAGGCCTTCCAAACATCTCAGGAAGTGATTTCAACTTTCCTATGGAAGCAGATCTGGATACATCTACAGGTAGGTCCTCCTTGTCTATCAGGGCAGTTCATAGAGTAAAGCGACACTTTTCATATCTTTGTCTAGTACACCTCTGACAAATTCTCTTACCCTAACTATATATTTCCCCTGTTTCCTGCCTCTCTTACTCTTACTTACATTATATATTTTTGTCCTATTGCCTTCTGGACATAGCACCTGGGCTTTTATTGAACCCATCCTTTTATCAAATTAACTAGTGATCAGTCACACGAGTCTTTTTCATGGAAACATATTGATATATTCCTGGACCCAATATGTTTTCCAGGCATTTACTCAAATATCGAGACTAATATTGCTTTCAAATGCCTATTTAGTGGGAAGCCCTTAAATTAAAGAAAATCAGTGACCAACTCCTCTCCAAGATTGACACCATAGAAATGTCCGAGACTTTTCCCAGACTTTCACGGAAGCTGTGCAAATTCAGACTAGCCTTCTGGCATTTAAGAAATCAAAAAAATAAATGGACTAGAGAAATAGGAGACATTAGTGGCAAACGACTAGCACAAGCCTTATAGCCAAAATAATTGATGTTTTATTACAAAAATATATTGTCACAATGCCCTCAGCTGCAAACGTACTTATGTACCTCAACGCCACACTGAGTAGCATCTCTGCCTCCAGGTCCTTCGATCTTCCAATGGTGCTGTCTTCCACTATATGAAAGGGCACTTCCACCTACTTTCCAAACTGAAAAATCCAATCCAGCAAATATAAAAATATAAGAATAATTATCTTTATTAGAAACCTCATAAAAAATATGAAAAAGTTATTTGGTGCACCGGAGACATTGAAAAGGGTACACATGCTATGATTAGGATATGTGTAAATCCAACAAAAAAGTTCCCTAGTGGAACTGCTTGTATAAGTAAAAAAAAAAAGTATAAAACAATTATTAAAATGTTGAAAGTTCAAATCACCCCCCTTCTGCAATTTTACAAATGAAAAAATGATGAAAAAGAAAGTCAGTGTCTATGAAAGTCTGATCTATTAAAATATGACATAATTTAGCCTGTATAATGAATGAACAAAGAAGAGGATAAAAAATTCAGGTCCATTGATGGAAAAAACAAAAAAGTTATTGGTCGCAGAAAATGGCACAAATTCAAGAAATAGAGAATGTTTTAATTTTTTTTAAATAGTACTAAAACAAAACAAAAGCCTTACATACAGTTGAAACCAGAAGTTTACATACTCTTTATAAAAAGACACATATGCACGTTTTTCTCACTATATGACATGAAATCAGAATAAAACTTACCCATTTTACGCCCAAATTTTTTTATTTCCAAAATTATTTTTATTTGCCAATGCCAGAATAATGGGGAAAAAGGGAATTTTTTAAGGCATTTTTATTACTTTCTGCAAAGTCAAAAGTTTACCTACACTAGGATTGCTATGGCTTTAAACAATTTGGGGCAGCCCATATGGTGATGTAATGTCTTTGGAAGCTTCTGATAGGTTTATTGGCAACATCTTAGTTAATTAGAGACAGACCTGTGGATGTAGTTTAAAGCACACCGGAAACACACTGATTCTGTGTGTAACATCATGGGAAAGTCTAAAGAAATCTGCCAAGATATCAGGAAGAGAATTATGGACTTGCACAAGTCTGGGTCATCCTTGGGTGTAATTTCCAGATACTTGAAGGTGCTTCGTTCATGTGTACAAACAGTTATACTCAAGTACAAACAAGATGAAAATGTCAAGCCATCATACTGCTCAGGAAGGAGACGGGTTCTGTGTCTCAGAGATGAACATGGTCCGACATGTGCATATCAACCCAATAACAAAAGCAAAAGACCGCATGAAGATGCTGGCGGAAGCTGGCAAGATTGTCATTATCCACAGAGAAATGAGTACTGTATCAGCATGGACTGAAAGGCCACTATGCCAGGAAGAATCCATTACTCCAAAAGAAACATATAAAAGGCAGATTAATGTTTGCAAATGCACACAGGAACAAAAACCTACATATTTGGAGACATGTCCTGTGGTCTGATGAAACTAGAATTGAACTGTTGGTCATAATGACTATCATTACGTTTGAGGGAAAAAGGAAGAAGCTTGGATGCCTAAGGGCATGTTCCCACGGCACGGGTTTTCGACCAGTTTCTCAGACGGTTTGCGGTTTTGCAGACTGTCTGAAAAACCGTCCACAAATCAGCACAACGGGGCTCCATGGAACACCCACTGCACAGGTTCTCCGCCCGGCGGTTATTCCGCCCACGGGCCGCCTGGAAGAGATTGACCATGCACCTCCTTCCGCCTGGTTTTCGTACGTAAGATGCGCATGTCAATGTGAAGAGGGAGGGCTTTTCTCCGCTCATGGCGGAGAAAAGCCGTTCCCCCGCGTCCGTGGGGACGGCACTAAAACAAGACAAATACCAGTCGGATAAACTGGCCGGTATTTGTCCTCTGCCATGGGGACATGCCCTAAGAACACCATTCCAACTGTGAAACACAAAGGTGGCAGCATCATGTTGAGGGGTTGTTTTGCTGTAGGAGGAACTGGTGCACTTCACAAAATAGATGGAATGATGAGGAAAGAAGATTATGTGCCAATGCTGAAGAAACATCTCAAGACATCAGCCAGGAAGTTAAAGCTTTGGCAGAAATGGGTCTTTAAAATGGACAATGACCCGAAGCATACTGCCAAACCGGTTACAAAGTGGCTTAAGGATAACCAAGTCAATGTTTTGAAGTGGCCATCACAAAGCCCAATTGAAAATTTATGGGCAAAGCTGAAAAGGCAGGTGCGAGCAAAGCAACCTACAAACTTGGCTCAGTTACACCAGTACTGACAGGATGAATGGGCCAAAATTCCTACTAATTATTGTGAGAAGCTTGTGGAAGGCTATCCAAAAGGTTTGACCCAAGTCATATAGTTTAAAGGGCAATGCTAATGAAATGTATGCAAACTTTTGACTTCGCAGAAAGTAATAAAAATACCTTAAAAAATTCTCATTATTCTGACATTTGGCAAATATAAATGATTTTGGCAATCCTAAGTGACCTAAAGAAGGTAAGGTTTATTCTAAATTTCATATCAGAAAAGTGAGAAAATATGTCTTTTATATAGTTAATAAAAAACTTCTGGTTTCAACTGTATTTGGTATCACCAGAATCGTACCTACCTGCAGAATACAGAAAACACATCATTTATACCAAAGAGTGAATTACATAAAAACAAAACCCCCAACAAACATGGCGCAAGTACTTTTTTCAAATTTCACCCCACTTAGGGCGACATGTCCCAACACACCAACACCAGTTTTTTGGTTTATTTTGCACCAAAACCACTTTTGACACCATATTCTTGTTATAAATGAACTGTCATACACCAAAACTAGGCGCATTATATGCCAGGCACAACACTTTGTAATGTGCCTAAATATGGTGCGCTGTGCGCCCCCGTCATGCATTGCGCCTATTTCATATTTTATGAGCCTCTGTCGGGCAATGCGCCTCGTTAGGCGCATTACATATACTACCAATGATATGCTATGTGCCGCAAGTTGCGCAATGCAGCTTTTTTGACGCAATTCACCTCTTTAGGTGCAATGCGCCTTTTAAGGCGCATTAAGTTCATAGTTGCCAACTTTTGAAAATGAAAAAGCAGGAGACTTTAGTGGACACGCCCATCTTGTCGGTATGCCACGCCCCTTCAAAAGCCACACCCACTCCACCTAACTGCATAACGGCTTTGGAAGAAAAACCAGGTTTGATGCCCTTTATTGCCAGGTAGTAACCCCCCCATAAGCAGGTAGTGCCCCTTACAGGCAGGTAGGTGCCCCCCTTTGTTGCCAGGTAGGTGCCCCCCTCTGTTGCCAGGTAGGTGCCCCCCTCTGTTGCCAGGTAGGTGCCCCCTCTGTTGCCAGGTAGGTGCCCCCTCGGTTGCCAGGTAGTGCCCCCATTGTTGCCAGGGAGTGCCCCCTCTGTTGCCAGGTAGGGGTCCCCTCTGTTGCCAGGTAGGGGCCCCCTCTGTTGCCCGGGAGGTGCCCCCCTCTGTTGCCAGGTAGGTGCCCTCCTCTGTTGCCAGGTAGTTGCCCCCCTCTGTTGCCAGGTAGTGCCCCCATTGTTGCCAGGTAGTGCCCCCTCTTGTTGCCAGGTAGTGTCCCCTCTGTGCCAGGTAGATGTCCCCCCCTGTTGCCAGGTGGTGCCCCCCTCTGTTTGCCAGGGAGATGCCCCCTCTGTTGCAAGGTATATTCCCCTCTGTTACCAGGTAGTGCCCCCCTCTGTTGCCAAGGTAAATGCCCCACTGTTGCCATGCAGTGCCCCCCTCTGTTGCCAGG
The DNA here is from genome assembly GCA_025379985.1 of Phyllomedusa bahiana. Lineage (NCBI taxonomy): Eukaryota > Metazoa > Chordata > Amphibia > Anura > Hylidae > Phyllomedusa > Phyllomedusa bahiana. The sequence continues at coordinate 16,646 of JAODAL010015679.1, read as the reverse complement.
TAGATGTCCCTCTGTTGCCAGGTATATGCCCCCTCTGTTGCCAGGGAGTGCCCCCTATGTTTGCCAGGTATTTCCCCTCTGTTGCCCGGTAATGTCCCCATTGTTGCCATTTAATGTCCCCTCTGTTGCCAGGTAGATGTCCCCTCTGTTGCCCGTAGTGCCCCCCATTGTTGCCCAGGTAGATGTCCCCTCTGTTTGCCAGGTAATGTCCCCTCTGTTTGCCAAGTAGATGTCCTCCTCTGTTGAAAGGTAGTGCCCCCTCTGTTGCCAGGTAGTGCCCCCTCTGTTGCCGGGTAGATGTCCCCTCTGTTGCCAGGTAGATGTCCCCTCTGTTGCCAGGTAGTGCCCCCCCATTGTTGCCAGGTAGATGTCCCCTCTGTTGCCGGGTAGATGGCCCCTCTGTTGCCAGGAGTGCCCCCATTTTGCCAGCAGAGCCCCCCATATACTAATAAAAATAAAATAATAAAATCCACTTACCTCACCGGGCTCCTGCAGCGCGCCGCCCGGACGATCTCCTCAGGCGGCGCAGGGGGAGGTGAGAGCAACCGCGCGTCACTCCCCTGCACCCCGCGCGTCACTTCCCCTGCGCCGCTGACCTGTATTTACGGCGCACACACTGGCGCCGGACATTTCAGGGGGAGGAGGGAGAGGGAGCGATCCCTCCTGCCCTCCTCCCTGCACAGCGAGACTCCGGGCGGTGAAGCGGGCGCAGCGGCCGCTTCACCCGCCTTTTTGGAGTGGCCCGGGGGCGCAAGAGTAGCGCACTAGCGCTATCTGCTCGCCGCGGCCATTTAAAGAACCCCCCACGCCTGCTGGCGGCGGGAGGAATGCCAAAATCACCCCGGAGGGCGGGAGGGACCCAAATAGCCCGGGGCCCCCCCGCCAAAAACGGGAGAGTTGGCATGTATGATTAAGTTTTCTATGCAAGGTATACCTGCTGCCAGATTTTTGGAAGGATCGGACTTTCAGGCGCACTTTACACTGATTTAATGCGCCTAAAACTGGCGTGGAAACGGCACATCTCGCCCTTAGAATTTATTTTTGATATCCCAGTACATTCTATGGTACAGTCAATGACACCATTTAAAAGTACATTCTTTCCTGCAAAAAAAAACCCCTTTAAATTTTTTATTAAAGGAAAAATTTAAAAAAAAACCTTTTGTAGGGGCAAAAAAAATGAAGACCCCAAAAATAATGGTTTTAAAAGGCATTTTTTTGTAAGCTGGTGGGGGATATTTCCATCTGCGCCTTAACCCTTTTATCATCCAAATCGAAAGTACCTTCTAGTCGAAGGGAATTGACTGCCTCCATTCCAAATTAATGTGAATTTTTGCTATATAATTATCATAAACATTTTTTAAAACCCCTAAGAAAAATATGTTTTTAATTTTCCCAAATCAGGCAGGGGCGGGTGCACTGGGCCAATATTGTTTTTTAAAAAAAATGCTTTTGACTAGGTGCCATGGTGTTTTTTGTGACATGTTAGACCAGCTATGATTGTTCACATTACAGTGCTTCACTCAACCCCATCAACACGAGTGAGGATAAATAGATGCCTAACTTCACCACTCTCAATTGAACATAGGATGATTTAAGTTTAACCACCTCTGCTCTATATACCTGGAATGTTCGGCCAGGTGATCAAGGGTCATAGTGGGTATCTGAACACATAAACTTGTCATTTATTCCGGATTTCAAGTTTTTGGCAACCTTCGTAATTACATAGCGAATCAGAAATTGAAAACCTTAGCATGACTTCTGCTAAGGCAACATGCTTAGAAAGTTTCTTCTTATTTAAATGTGCCTACGGGGCTATACCCCATATTGATTCAATTGAATACAAGAGTGTTTTCTCTCTAAATCTTGCCTTATTGGCACAAATCAAAAAAAGTCTTTCATGATAGAAAAAAGTAGCATTCTTGTTTAGAGTTCGGGAGAATTCATTACATAAAATCAATATTTTAACATGGGGCTATACCTTGCAGCCACTTGCCATTTTTATACCAACATCCATGTTTTACAAAGTGTCTGCTCATTGTCTTTGCATGGGTGGGGTTGGGACCTAGACCTGGTTAGAAACAGCTCATCAGATTTAAAACTCAGAGAGGCATTGGTCTTCATCTTATACTATAAGCCATATTTGTTGTGTTATGTACTGAACTAGTTTCATCATAGGGTTGATAAGCAGTGGGTGTCCCTGAAGATGGAGGCCCTTCAGAGAGATACTACCCACTTGAATTGGTTTGATCCTAGATATAGAGTTCCAAGGCTTCATTTAAATCATTCACACTGAGGTTTTGGGAAGGGTTTTGGGGTCTTGGGTCTCCTATCTAGACCAAACCAACTCACTCCTGTTTTGAACCTTTGCTTTCCCATATAGAATATGATGCTTATAGGTCCAACTCAGTCTGGTACTATATGCCCTTTCGGTTCATGTCATTATGCTCTTTCTAGTGGCGCTTGGCTTTTGAATGCCAAATTAACTATTCTTTAAATACCCTAAACCCAATACTTTGCCTCCTTTGAATGTTTTTGAATGTAACCTCCATCCCCCCTCCTCCTTCTCATCTAGTGTCGCTGATCTATGATCTATTCCTGGGGACAGAGAGGACCACCTCCCACCTCTTTAAAATCTGCTCAGAAAAATTAGCTGTTTTAGACCCTTTTCCCCAGAGGAATAGAATAAGGAAATTCTTAGATAAAAGAGAAAGACTACAGAAGTGCTAAACAGATGTTACAGAACCCCAACTGTTCTTCATAAATGTTGCCCCCATTGCCCTAACATATGCTGGATACATAGGAAAACTGAAGGGATCTCTTTTGCATGTAAGGCAGGTTTGTGAGAACATTTCTCTCTTCTGGCTGGCCATAAATAAACCGGTATAACCAAGAACAGATGTGTCTTTTATTAACCTGAAAAAAAGCGTATACATCCAACACATGTCTTGACTATTGGCATCTATCAGACATCTATTAGTCATCTGTTACCCAGAGGCTCTCATGCTTTAAAAATTATAAGTTTTTTACTTCTAATGAATACAATTCGTTTTACATGAATGGGTGTGATAATGCAGTGCTTCTGTCAAATGGAACCATAGGCTGCCGTGTTAAAAAAAAAAAAGTATACGTTTAGCATATACTATTGTTATTGCAAAAGTTCAGGTGGACCCTCAAAAAGAGTCCAATCTGCAATTACCTGAGGGATTCAAATGATTTATTAAGGGAGAGGAAACTTTTGCCCTTTTGACTGACCAGAATAGAAGAGAGACAGAAAACAGAGCCATTGTTTTTTAATTTTTCATAAAACTATTAATATTTTTTAATAGGTCTAATAATAGTCTGACACTTTCTGTTCTGTAGAGAAAACTTGTCAGCAGTCTCCCTCATTTTCAGCACAGGTCAGGGTTAAATGATTGGGACTCCTATGTGTATAGCTAATACAGGATCCACCATTCACAATAGGAGATAGTCACAGCTAACCTTTTCCTCCTCCCTGCACACTGCCTCGATAGCTCTTCTATAGAAGTCAATGGGTCTCCTCCTGTTCCTGGCTATATATCCATGATGCTGCTGTTATAGAATCTCTCTTTATAATGCTGTTTAAAGGCATCTCCAGGCTAGTGGCTGTCCCCATAATCATATACAAAAAACAGAAGCAAAAATAATTTCCCCTTTAATCAGGATTGTACAAAATGTTAATAAGAAAAAGAATGTCCCAAGATCTCTTTTTAATTATTTTAAAATATATTATTGGGATGGATAGATTACCATGTTATGTGGTCTCCCCAGGGCGTAACACCTCTGGTTGCAGTTTGTATTTGTCTATGGACTTTCGGTTCAAGGAATTTACATACCCTGTTTCCCCAAAAATAAGACAGTGTTCTTATATTATTGTTTTGCTCCTAAAGACGACCTAAGACTTATTTTTAGGGGATGTTTTTTCTTCTATCAATAATAATTTATATTTATTGTTGAACAAATATCAACATGTATTAATATACTGTAGGGATTTCACCACAAACATTAGCATAAGCAGCCAAACTCTGAATTTCATAACTAAAAATGCACTATGTCTTATTTTCGGGGGTGTCTTATTTTCGGGGAAACAGGGTACTAAAACCAATGAAATTTCAAAAATGTTAATTAGCTAAATAATATAGCTCTGGAAAATCACATTCAGATTTGGCAAAACTTACTTATTTGGTAAAATAATAAACACAATGGGTTAAATGTCCAAAAAGAGGCGCCTCCACGCCAGTTTTAAGGTGCATTAAATCAGTGTAAAGTGCGCCTGAATGGACAGACCTGTCAAAGATCTTGTGTGTGGTATAACTTGCATAGTATATTTAATGCGCCTAATCTAGGCACATAGCATATTGTAGGCACATAGCATATCATTGCTGGCATACAGGGGTGTAACTTTGGTTCAAAAAGTGGGGGGGACAGATTTTCCCTCTCATCCCCTATCATCCTATCCCTCCTTCCGTCCTTCACTCGCCTTCCCTATCACTTCCCCTACCTTCCCTTCTCTCCTTCCTATTTCTTCAGTGAAGTGGCCTCCTCTAACCCAGCTAGAAGGTCTGAAGGAGTGCTGTGAGCTACCCCAGCGGGTCCAGGCAGAGTCCTTATGGCAAACACTTTTGGTGCAATCCGTAAGCTTATGAGTGGCTCTCTAAATACTTAAGTTTAGAGCCAGACTGGGACTAAAAAGCAGCCCTGGCAATGAAACCGAACCAGCCCCCGACAATATTTCCCCCTCTAGATGGAAATAAAAAATGTGGTGCAAATGCGAAAATTTCGCTTAACCCCTTTCATCCCCCATCACTACTCCATTAAATTTGTTATACACACACAACAGAATGAAGAAAATAAAAGAACCCAATCTCACTGTAGCCCTAGGAATCACTTATGTCACATACTGTACCCCAAAAATTATTTTATTGCATACCCTACACCAGAAATTACATCACTTACTGCACCTCAGAAATTAATTATATTACACATGGTAGCCACATAAATTACATTACTAACTGCAAGATGCACATGAATTGCACATTGTACTCAAGAAAAAAATATAATTCACTGTACCCAAAAAATTTATTATATTACACACTGAACTCTAGAAATGAATTACATTACTCACTGTACTCCAGAATTACATTACACTATACCCCAGAGATTACATTACACCATACCCCAGAGAGTACATTACACACAGTACCCTAGAGACTACATTACTCACTGTATCCCAGAGATTATTACATTACACTCCTTATCCCAGATATTACATTACTCACTGTACCCCAGAGATTACATTACACACTGTCCATCAGAGATAACATTACTCACTGTACCCCAGAGATTAGTTTACACACAGTACCCCAGATATAACTGCATTATTCACCGTACCCCAAAGATTACATTACACACTGTACCCCAGAGATTACATTACACTCCTTATCACAGATAATACATTGCTCACTGTACCCCAGAGATTACATTACACACTGTACCTCAGAGATAACATTACTCACTGTACCCCAGAGAGTAGTTTACACCCCAGTACCCAAGATATAACTGCATTATTCACCGTACCCCAAAGATTACATTACACACTGTACCCCAGAGATTACATTACACTCCTTATCCCAGATATTACATTACTGACTGTACCCCAGAGATTACATTACACACTGTACAGCATTGATAACATTACTCACTGTACCCCAGAGATTAGTTTACACACAATACCCCAGATATAACTGCATTATTCACCGTACCCAAAAGATTACATTACACACTGTAAACCAGATATTACATTACACTCCTTATCCCAGATATTACATTACTCACTGTACACCAGAGATTACAGTACACACTGTACATCAGAGATAACATTACTCACTGTACCCCAGAGATTAGTTTACACACAATACCCCAGATATAACTGCATTATTCCCCGTACCCCAAAGATTACATTGCACACTGTACAACAGAGATTATATTTCACCATACCCCAGAGATTATTACATTACACACCGTTCCCATGATATACTTTTACTCACTGTACCTCAGAGATTACATTGCACACTGTACAACAGAGATTATATTACACCATACCCAGAGATTATTACATTACACACTGTACCCAAGACTAACTACGTTAGAGAAGTACCCAGAAACTGTATGTGTGATATATAATATATTGAACACGGGACACACTACACACTTAGGGTGGGCCCTCACATGATGGTTTTTCAGCATTGCCAGTGTTGTTTGCTTGGTGGAAATTCGATGATTGCAAACACAGAATTCCGACGAGCAAACGACCCCGACTGCCCGAGGCAGATTTCTGCCTCCTATCCTTTAATGTTGTTAGTGCGGAAAATGCCTCAAAGAATTCTGTGTAGGTGCTCATAGTACGTGCCGAAAATACTCTAGTAAAATTAGTGTCACCTAAACAACTACACTGATTTTACATAGGATATAATGTAAATCAGTTTTCCCGTCGGATTGGACACCGGTTCTGAGGCAGATCCAACACTGAATCCTCCCCGGAATCAGCATTCATATCTTCTGCATGAATGTACCCTTAAGGCGTGTTCACCCAGCGTATAGCAGGGCATACTGTGTGCTCTACTATCTGCCGGGTGTTTTAGAAATATGCGCTGGCCAGTCCACATTTCTAAAATGCTGCGGGGCCGACCCCATTCACTTTCATTTTCCCCGGTGCGTAAGTGCAGGGAAGAAGTGACATGGCTAGACACATGGCTGTAGAGTATATACACATCTCACATATACAGTACATTTCCCTACTCACATGAACACACAGCGCCTTAAACACCCTTGTCCCCTCCTTACGTGTCTCATGTAGTCTGGTACAGTTGGCATTTGGCAAGAGCTTCTCTTCGTCTCTGATGAGGGCTGAGGAAGGGGAAATGGTATACAATAGGAGGGAAAGATACAGCCCCAGATACAGAGTGTGCTGGACTGTGAGCAGTGTTCTGATTGGTGAAGCAGCCCCTGCTTACTCCAGCGCTACCGACCAGCACTGCTCTCACTCTGCACTAACACTTGAGGCTGCTACCTACTCTGTCCCCCCAAGATGCACAGAAATATCGTAGGCAAAGGGTTAACTTCTTCCTCCTCTGTGCTCTGCTCTCCACACTTACCATATTCTCATGCTTTGATATGGATTATTTTTTATTGAAGTGGCTAAAAAGTGGGGGGACCGTCCCCCACCCAGAAAAAAGTGGGGGGGACCAGTCCCCTCCGTACCCCCTTAAGTTACACCTATGTTGGCATATTTGATGCGCCCACTTTAGGCGCATTCAAATGTGTCATGCCTGGTGTGCAATACGCCTAGTTTTGGTGTACTACAGTTCATTTATATAGAGCATAGGGCGTCAATAGTTTTTTGGCGCAAAATACACCAAAAAAATGGTGTAGTCCAAATGGGACATGTCGCCCAATATTTTTATATATAAAGCACATTGCATGATTCTTAGCTAAGCTCGTAAAAAAATAATTAGGTTGTCTACTTGCTTTGCATTTACAGAATTGACCTATATCATTGACTAAAATATCTATATTATATGTTAGATTAAGAAATGAATGTAGACAGATCTTAATAATTATTTCAGCATGTCTTAAAAATACTTTTTCTCTATATCAGAAGTCTTTTAAAACTAATACAAAATAATATAAGCTAGCTGTATGTTTAGCAAATGTATGTTTAAATAATAGGGCCTTAGTTACTTTCTAAGCTTTTTAAGCTTGAATTTAATTGGTATCATGACAAATTGTTGGACAACAAAGGTTAAGCTTGGACACATTTGTAAATTTTACCAATATGGTTCGGCCACTGGCAATGACTCTACTTTCTGTATTGCTTTCTATACTTTCCTGTTCCATTTCTTCCAGATATTCTTTCCTTAAAGAGGAACTGTGACACCTCCTGACATATATGTTTTAGTAAATACTTCTGTTTCCTGTAAAATAACAATTCTGGAGCATTTTTTTATATCTTTGTGTTGTACTGTTCCTCTGTTATTCTTTCTAGAAATGCATTACTTAATCAGTCAGAGGGATGTTTCCATGTTTTCTGCCAGCACTGATTGGACAATGTCACTTTTTACAGGGACAAACCCTTAATTGGTAACACCCAGTTGACAAATTCAATACATTTATAAAAGGAATAACAGAGAGACAGCATAACACACAGTTATAAGAGTAGATGCTCTAGAATTGTTGTTTTACAGGGAACACATGTTTCACTAAAACAAACATGTCAGGAAGGGCCACTGTTACCTTAAAGGGAATGTGTCATCATAAATGAATTATTGTTTAACTAACGTTTTTTATGTTAAACACATTTTTTAAGAATTTTTGGTTATATTTATTTTTAATTTTCCATATTACTTTCAATAATTTTTTAATATTCTTAAGTCCCTGCAGTTTTCACTTTGGGCCACCAAGCCTAATAATCATCTGACACATCCTGTTCTATAGATAAAGATTCTCAGTTGTCTGCTCATTATTAACACAAGAAGGGTCAAACTGAAAGGAGACACCAGTGTGAATAAATAACACAGGATCCACCAGTCACAAGAGGAGATAGTCACAGTTCTCTCCTCCCTGCAGAGTGATTTCTTCCTAGGTCACACAGCATGACTAGAAAACTGCCCTATAGCTGTCTATGGGACAGAAACAGTCTTATGGTTCCTATGTGCGTGAAGCTACTGTAAAGCATCTCTCTGACTGCTGTTGAAGCAGTGCAAACAAGGCCTAGTGGCCAAAGTGAAAACTGCAGGACTTAAGAATTATTAAAAAATATTGAAAGTGATATGAAAAATTAAAAAGAAATATAACCAAAAATTCCTAAAAAATGTGTGTAACATAAAAACGTGAGTTAAACAATAATTCATTTTTGATGACACATTCCCTTTAAGCTGCTAAAGCTTGCTTATCAATACCCGTTATTAAGGATGCACCCAAACTCCCTAAATGAGGGAAAAATTGGATTTTCCCTCTGAACCATAAAGAATAGAGGAGCCTCTTGCAAAGGGTCAGGACAGGGTGAATCAATTACTTGAAATACAGTATCTCACAAAAGTGAGTACATCCCTCACATTTTTATAAACAATGTATTTTAATAATTACATTATATTATAATACAATGTTTACAAAAATGTGAGGGGTGTACTCACTTTGTGAGATACTGTATGACCCTTTTGGATTGTTTTCAAAGGGTCAGATTCCTTATCTACTAGTTTCTCTAACTTTGGTAAAATATTCTTCTGACATACCACCTAGACATTTCCCAGCCCCTATTTCCCCTACATTCTTCATTCCTTTCTGTTTTGCTTTTTCCTTCCTTTAAGGTTACCTTTTCTGTTTGAGTAATTAAACTGTACTTTGGAACTCAACAACTAATCAGTTTATTAGCATGATATGTCCTTATATTCCCTGTTACAATGTAGCCTTGTTAATATGTAATGACATTTACTTTGTGCTCTTAACAAAATGGTAGATCCTAATGTCTTATTCAGTGACGTGTTCTTGCATTTGGAAACAGTACATCCAAGTCCATAATGTGTAACTGTATTACTGACAAACTGGTCGCATACCTCTGGAGATACATGCTAATTACTATAATATAGATTTATTTTCATTTTTTACATTGCAGAGGAAATCCTTACCTAGAAGGAAGGTACATCGACCACCACCTGCAAACTGCGTGCCTCTAAAAGCTAGCTGTAAGCCTCCTGTGCCACCATGCTGTGAACCCTGTGCCATATGTCACTGCCACCTCTTTCAGACTGTCTGCTACTACAAAATGGGCAACCCAAACTGCTAAATACAATGTTGAAAGAAATAAAAGATAATTTTGTGTGATTCTGCTGGGTCAAATGGGCATGATGACCTATATGTCAATATTAAAAGTGGTGGTGCTCTAAGCTCACTAGTGTATCTCACCTAAAAAACACATTTATGTACATTATTTATTTTACATATGGTCATTTATAAAATGTTGAGTAAAATACATTAACATTATTTTATTTTGTAATGGCTTAGAGAGAGAACATTGACAACACTCAATAGTAATATAAAGCCTCAGAACTGTCTGAAATCAGGAGGCTGTCAATGTATTTACTGACAGTATCTTGCATTACAAATCTATTCATTAGTGCAAACATTAAATATTATATTTGTTAGACAAAATGTCTTGTAAATTCACCTACTGTAAGTTTAAAGGAAGAATGAGAAAGATACTTCAGAGCAGACAATACATTGCAGTGTCCTATTTGTACTATCACTCACTCGTAGTCCATCAATGTTTTGTTTAAGGTGGCTAAACACAGCAGATCAAAGTAGGCTGAGCATACCAATTTTGTGGGAGAGGCTAAACTAGAATATGGTTTGTAACGGGACTTCCCGATTATCGACTGATTGTGGGAAAGAAGAACATGACATGACAATGGGACATTCCCTCCGTCTCAAGAAAAAAATAATTCAACCTCCAGAGGAGAAAAACCTTTTTCACCATGAGAACTTTGAATCTGTGGAATAGCTGCCTGAGGAGCTGATCACAGCAGGAACAGTTGAAGAAACGCTTAGATAACTGCCTGAAACTAAAAAAAAATATTGTAGCCGCACAAGATATCTAGATGCAGTCTGACGGAAAATTTGGGAGCAGAAATTAAAATTTTTACTTAGGGCAAATTGGTTCTTGCCTTATAGATTCCAAGTCTTCATCAGTAGCGGAAACTAAGCTTAAAAATGTCCTATCCCCTTCCCCTCATCCACATCTTTCCCCACCCTTTGTTGAACTTTTTGGGCATAAGTCTTTTTTCAACAGTACTAACTATGTAACTATATGATGGACTTCAGCATGCATGATCATTTTTTTCTGTAGAGCATCAGCTACTGACAGAAGTGTCTTGTCTGATCCACTTCTTCTGTTTATCTCTTGGGGCAGTTATAAAATATCTGATATCTTTGATCAGCTTTATCAATTTCTATCAGAATTACTTATGGTACTTTTTATCACATTAATTAAAATATATCAGATACCACTTTCTCTCATTTTGACACCTGCATTCACTGCCGTTTTATTGGACATATACTCACACTTTTGTCAATACTGTAGATTCCCACATAAAACCACTTTATACATAAAAGACCATTTCCATCTCCTAATTTGTAGTTGGGAGACAGGAACAGTAACAACCCAGCCATAGAGAACTGAGAGGTGACCACGTATGCACAATACACTCCATTCTGCTCTAAGGGAGTTTGGCCACTAAAATGAATGGAAAGTGCTTTGCATGTATGGCCACTTCTCCATTCTAAAACCCAGACCCGGTCTCAAAAAAGGAAACCAGACATGGAAAAATTCCTTTAACCACACAAAAGATCCATAACCACCTTGCACAAACAACCTTGAGGGTCACAGAAGTAAACAACCAGAATTGTAAAGGCTAAGACACTTTTGCACTGATTTTGAACTGCCTAATTTTTCTAGAAAAAAAAAAAATCTTACCATTTTGTTGGTGTAGTCTCTGCAATTCCTTCACTTAGCTGACTGCACTGCTGTAACTGACCTAGTTCCCATATGCACTGCTTCTGACTATGTTGACTCTCTGTTTCCCTCCTCACAGTATCTCATTTTTAGAGACTCCAGCAGGGAGAGGGAGCAGGTCATACATAGCAAATCACAGTGTGTAGAGGACGGAAAGTATCAAGTATTCAGGGAGAACAGATCACTCAGGTTCTACTATATCAAGGTATATAGAGAAAACTACATAGGGCAGTCTGCATTGCGGAGCTGAAACTCAAAGGTTATGCATCTGTGTAATGAGAGAGGAGTCCGCCTACAGGAAAGTATGCAAAGGGAGAGAGCGAGAAATTAAATTTTTTTTCCTGTTTCATCACCTCCTCAGCCCACTAAAATGTTGTTATTTTTTTCTATTACTATCAAAAAACCACTCCAACTTGACATTTAAGAAAACATGTAACATCAAAATGTCAAGTTACAGTTTCCTGGTTTATATCACATAATGGTTTATAACACAATAAGAGTCAACATAGTTTGCTACATCTGTATGTTAAAATTACTTTTTTCACATCTATGGTGTCAATAATCTTTAAATAAGATATTGCACAATTAACAGCTATAACCTATCACTACAGTGGGGTCCCCAAGTCTCCTGTTCCCCATTACTAAGCACTGTACAGTCTTTGAATGGAGAGTGCATAGGCTTAACTATTGCTGCATTCATATACTTCCTGAGTGCTTGATCACAGTGAGGAGGAATGAGGGACCCAGGTTGTAGTTATTGTTGGGGAGTCAAACATAAGAACCTCTGGTCATTATTTATCAATGTTAAAATCAGTGCTGAAGATGTATGATTAATGAATGCCATGGTTGGCTGTGCTATCTAGGGGTCCTTGGACATTAAAAAGGCATTGCACTTGATATTTCGCTCTCTTGAATTCAGCATTAGAGGACGCTTGAGCTTTCAGCTCTTTTCCCATAATGCCTTGTGATATGCAAATGCCGTGGGGTGCAAAAAGGCAATTTTAAATCCCCACACACCTATATGGTGCTCTCCCCAAGGAAAGATATTCCCCTTTTTGAGCACCTCATTGCCTCCCACCAAGTCAGCCAGTAAGTTCCGCTCTTCACTGAGGAGGGGCAAAAATCCCAAAACAGCTGTCTGCAGATGAGCAACAGTGGCTTGGCTTGAATCCATTTCGCTTTACAAGACTTGGTGAGTCACAAGTGAATAGAAGATTTGTTACATCCAATAGAGGGTGCTTGAGCTTTCAGCTCTCTTCCCAGAATTCCTTGTGATAACAGATGAATGGGAAGATGGAGATAGCAAAGCTTGGAAGACACTGATAAAGGTAGCAGATAATAATCAGTTTCTCCTGTTCCTTGCAGTAATTTTTTTTATCCTAAAACAGGTTCAGTGAACCCTACCACTTAGGTAGTGTTAGATGGACTCTCAGCTAAGACGTATGAAAAGTAGGTTGTGATTCTAGAAATTATAGAGAAAATGTAAGTGGTACAATATATAACAGCGATAAAGTACTTTAAGGGTTGTCCAGTTCTTTTTTTTTATTAATCACGCTCAATATATTTATTAACTTTATTGATGTTATGTGTGTGTTAGGTGTGTCTTTTATACGTTTCATTATACTAGTATGGTTAGGCAGTAAGTGACATTCCTGCATACACTATACTGCATACACTATAAAAGAACCAGCGTATGCTCACTAGTCAAGAGGCCATCATTGCTATAGTGTAATCGCCCACAGCCCTCCCCAAACTCTCTGGCACACTACTCTTTATAGTGTGATGTTTCGTTTGGGGGGCCTGCGAGTGGCTACAGTACATACAGTCATATGAAAAAGTTTGGGCACCCCTATTAATCTTAATCATTTTTAGTTCTAAATATTTGGGTGTTTGCAACAGCCATTTCAATTTGATATATCTAATAACTGATGGACACAGTAATATTTCCGGATTGAAATGAGGTTTATTGTACTAACACAAAATGTGCAATATGCATTAAACCCAAAATTTGACGGGTAAAAAAATTTTTAGGGCACCCAACAGAAAAATGACATTAATTTTTGTAGATCCTCCTTTTTGCAAAAATAACAGCCTCTGTCGCTTTCCGGGTAGGCTTTTAATCAGTTCCTGGATCCTGGATGAAGGTAGTTTTGACCTTTCCTTCTTTACAAAACAATTCAAGTTCAGTTAAGTTTGATGGTCGCCGAGCATGGACAGCCCGCTTCAAAGTTTTCCCCCCAGATGTTCAATGATATTCAGGGCTGGGGACTGGGATGGCCAGAACATTGTAATTGTTCTCTGCATGAATGCCTTAGTAGATTTGGAGCTCTGTTTGGGGATCATTGTCTTGCCTGAAATATCCATCCCCGGCGTAACTTCAAATTCATCACTGATTCTTGGTACATTTATTCTGAAGAATTCTGCTGATACTGAGTTGAAACCATGCGACTCTCAACTTTAAAAGATTCCCGTGCCGGCATTGGCCACACAGCCCAAAGCATGATGGAACCTCCACCAAATTTTTACAGTGGGTAGCAAGTGTTTTTCTTGGAATGCGTGTTTTTTGGGACGCCATGCATAACGCCCTTTTTTTTTTGACCAGACAAAATCAATCTTTGTTTCATCCCGTCCACAGGGCCTTCTTCCAAAATGAAGCTGGCTTGTCCAAAATGTGCTTTTGCATACCTCAGGCGACTCTGTTTGTGGCGTTGCTTTCAGAAAAGGCTTCTTTCGCATCACTCTCCCATACAGCTTCTCCTTGTACAAAGTGTGCTGTATTGTTGACCCTGCCAGTGACCCATCTGCAGCAAGATGATGCTGCAGCTCTTTGGAGGTGGTCTGTGGATTGTCCTCGACTGTTCTCACCATTTTTCTTCTTCTGCCTTTCTGAATTTTTCTTGGCCTGCCACTTCTGGGCTTAACAAAACTGTCCCTGTTCCCTTTCCTTACTATGTCCTCCAGTGGAAATGACAGGTAAATTTTCCCGAGACAACTTTTTGTATCCTTCCCCTGAAACAAACTATGTTGAACAATCTTTGTTTTCAGATCATTTGAGAGTTTGTTTTGAGGAGCCCATGATGCCCACTCTTCACAGGAGATTCAAAATAGGAGAACAACTTGCAATTGGCCACCTTAAATACCTTTTCTCATCATTGGATACACCTGCTATGAAGTTCAAAGCTCAGTGAGGTTTTGAAAAAACCAATGTTGTTGCTTCAGAAGTCAGTAAAAAGTAGTTAGGAGTATTCAAATCAATAAAATGATAAGGGGACCCCAATTTTTTGCACCAGTCAAAATTTGGGTTTAATGCATATTGCACATTTTGGTTTGTACAATAAACCTCATTTCAATCCGGAAATATTACTGTGTCCATCCCGTTATTAGATATATCAAAATGAAATGGCTGTTGCAAACACCCAAATATTTAGAAATAAAATGATTAAGATTAATGGGGTGCCCAAACTTTTTCATATGACTGTAAATATTTTGTGGCCCATAGTGAGACTAAATAATAAAATAAAGAAACAAAAAGAAACTGGACAACCCTTTATAAACATGATCAGAAAGAAACCACAATTAACAATTCTCTGTCAATGTTATCCTTACATTCTGGTAAGATTTATTGGAAGCCTTAAAGAGGACTACCACCTTTTATTTTTTTGGTGTTAATTAGTTTATTAGTATAATGATGACCAGAAATCCATTTTTCTGATACAGAGTTCCAAAGTCTCTACTTCCTGCAGCCCACACTGCATACTGCATTAAATGTTGTAATTAAGTTTAAAGTATATATGCAACAGAGTCCCAAGTGCCATTTTGTGGTGACTCCATCTATGGAAGGAATTTTGAGCATTGCCGTATCTAATAAAACTAAGCTCTGATAGCTATGTTTACGGGCATTTAAAATCTATTTTATGAACTGCATAACAGTATTTCATTCTGCACAAAATTTTAAGTTTTATAGATTTACAGTTCTCACAGTGAAGAAAGCTGATGAAGGGAATGTCACATTGTCTTTTAGGGGGGGTTACATGAAATCGCTTTTCCCTTTACTTTTTGTACAAGCCACTTATATACTTATACTTATATAAATTAATCATGTCTCCCCGGAGCCATTATTTCTCAAGACTAAATAAGTTAAATACATTTAACCTCTCCTAATAACTAAGATCCTCTATTTCCCTTATTCGTTTGTAAAGCAAATCTGTAAAGAATCTCAGAATAGCCTTCTGAAATCTGATTTATCTGAGCAGCAAGGGAAGGAAAGTCTATGTTCTTTCTGCTGAGATCCATTACTGCTTTTCGCAAATACTTGGTCATAAATAAGTCTTTGGGCAGTGTATTGTAGAGTTCTACCAGTTTTATTATATATAATTATATATTTTTATATATATAATATTATATTTAATATATATTTTATTATATAATATATATATATATTTTAATATATAAAATATATATTATATATATGTACTGTGCAGCTTGTGAGATATGACATTTCATAAATACACATGGCAAATAGTCATTTATTTTCCTAGGTTGTATATTTATTAGGGTGGGTGATCAGACTTCCTGTACAAGGATTTGTTTGTTTTTTCAAGCGTTACAAAATCTGAACTATTTTATACTTGTTATATTCTATTTTATCTGAATTATTAATGTTTTATATAATATTGGATCTATAATAAATATTTTTATAAGTTTTGGCATCTATTATTTACTATTTATCTATTATTATATACATATGAAAAACTGTTTCTTTCTTGTAAGAGATGTGCTGGGCACCTTGGTTTTGAACCATTTATATTACTGAACACAACTGATTTTCATTTAAGATGTTTCAACAATAAATGATAAATGCAATATTTAAATATTTAAAGCACAAAAAAGTAGCATGTGCTATCATCTTCAGCCAGGGGATATCTTAAAGTGATTCCTCTAAAAGGATTAACTATCAACATATAGGGAATGGAAAATGAAGAATTTTAATAAATAAATTGCAGATTTGATATTGCCCTGATCAGGAGATAAGAAAGTTTTTCTGCTTTTATGCACAAATGTT
>JAODAL010015678.1:0-83043 GCA_025379985.1 Phyllomedusa bahiana | reverse complement strand
TGCCCATAACAACCATTCAGAGCACCCCTTTCATTTTTTTCAGAGCACTATATGAAAAGAAAGGGGGCTCTGATTGGTTGCTATGGGCAACAAAAAAAGTCTTTGACAGTTTTCATACACGAGGCCCTTGGTGTTAGCTCATTTGGCAATCAATCCCTTGGAGTCTTGGGCCCCATGTATTACAATCTACACCCAGGGCTCATTCAAAAAGTAATTGGGGTACTTGGCTTCTGTTACCTCCAATGATCAGCTGGTAACAGTCGTTTAAACTATATGGCTTTTTATTTTCCTTGCAATGTTGGAGGTAGGAGAAATGTAACATTACATGGCAGCCATTAAAATAATTGCCCAATAATGTAATGCCGTTACAGGCTGGGTCCACCACTCTTACAGAGATTACCAGTGAGGGATACCCCTAGTGAGGGACATCTTGATATGTCATATGGAAGAGGTGGTCTTTTTCAATCCACCACTTCTAAATCCTGAGACAGGAACCAGCAACGCATCGTCCTACCCGGTTATTTTCTTAAAGTTCTAGATGGAAACCTTTACAATCTTTTCATGTTACCTTGATAGTAATAGGTGGACTCTCCAAGACAATATCCTTTGTAATCACAACTTTCTCACCGAATGGCAATTCACAGAGAGCAACCACTTGTATCATATTCCCGTCTTTGGTATACTTATGGTAATGGGAGTAGGGAATCTGCAGGGAGATGTGTGCATCTAGAAAAATACAGTATATGTCATTACATTCACATCTGCTGAAGAGGAAGGAACATACTTTTACAATGTGTTTCTGCAGTTCTTATATGTAACATTTGCTGTTCTAGGTTGGGATGGATAAATAGTAAAATAGCACCTCCTTGTGTTTATGTTCAAAGTTACATTGAAGAGACAGCCCAACAATATTTCTCTACACAGCTGATAATGCTGTTAAATTACAAACACATGACCGCATACCTTACCCATCCCCTAGCACACTCCTTTCCTGCCCTCTACCCTCATCACCCCGGTTCCTACGGTTTCTCTTCCACCAGGGGGTCTTCATCTGGCATACAGTATGACCGCCGCAGCCAGCAGTGACCTTAGAGTTTGAAAAGTTCCTGTTCTACTTTTGGCGATCTAACACTATAATCTTAATAAAATAGCTCCATTGTAGTGATGTTCAGATATAAATTAAAGGGGTTGTATAGTCCCATAAGATCTTTTACAATCCTAATACAATGCTATAAAATTACAAATGGAGGTATACCCATCTGTCCAATTCTCTGCCGCTCCTAAGGTAGGCGAGCACCTAGGGCACCACTTCATCCCAGACAGAAAAGGGAATTTTTCATAGGGGGGGCACTGTATGCCTAATTTGCCAGGGTGCTAGAATACCAGTACTGTTCCCAAGCCAACGCTTCTTGCCCCCTGTGGGTCTTTACTCACCTGGCTCCAGTAGGACATGATATGTGACTGCTTAGCCAATCACTGGCCAATGCGGTGACCTCTGTGGTGTTAACATGCCTCTGCTATAGCCACATTCTGGCATGTCATTGCTGAAGCCCATTAAACAGATTAGGAAGGGTTAAGGAAAGTGTTTTCTTTAACGAAGGGTTTTACTTCCAGCACTCGAAATGAAGATAAAAACGTACTTTTATTTACTCTCAATTAAAAACATATTTCTCCATAAAAAAAAAAAGATATAACAGAGAAAACACAATAACATCTACTAGTTTCAAACCGCTCAGCCAGCTCTTAATCATGGCTCTTAATCCAGTCACAATTAAAAGGCGACTGACCGGCTTGAAACGCATAGAGTTTACCATGTTTTCTCTGTTATATCCTTTTTGATTTTATGGAGAAGTATGTTTTTAATTGAGACTAAATAAAAGTCCGTTTTTATCTACATTTCGAGTGCTGGAAGTAAAATCTGCTGTCAAAGAAAACGTAGTTACTGCATCCTCTTTCGGATGTGTCTTCTCTGCACCATTTGGATCCAACATATACGTAGGAGTAATTAATGCAACAGTGGTGAGTGTACTTTCTTTTTATTTTACTGTTAAGAGAAGTGTTGACAAAGGAGCAAGAGGAGGTCGTTAAGATTAGTGTTACTCCTTGTAAGTTGTATGTAAATATTTCTTCTTATAATAAAAAGAATGTAACATAATATAGTATATGACCCTGAGTTCTACAATATTGTATTTTCTGCAGTATTTGTAGCATTTTATTGGATCTAATCTGTATCTGTAAGGATTTTAAATATTTCAGCTTAAGCCCTTTGACTGTGTGTAGAGAGTGAGCCTATGACAAGAACCTGGGATTGGCGCTGGCCTCAAGTGGCCCATGTGTGCATTATATGGCAGTATAGAAGTTTGTCTATGTGAACTACAGTAGGTAGTCTGCAGTTGTTAATAAGTAGATGTTTAATGAACTTGACCTTAAGGTAAAACTTGAGCAGTGAGACACTAAGGGCCACATGTATGATAACTGTCTAGGTTTAAAACTCACTTTGTTGCCCATAGCAACCAATCAGAGCGCCCCTTTAATTTTTCCAGAGCACTATATAATATGAAAGGGGCGCTCTGATTGGTTGCTATGGGCAACAAAGGGAGTTTTAGACCGAGATGGGTTTTATACATGGGGCCCTAATTCTTTACTAATCACCTCCATATTAGGTCCCTCATTTAAAATTCCATCTATTGAATGTTATTGCCATTCTATTAATCAGAGATGTAACAAAGTTCTAAGGACTCAACTAGAAATCTGTAACAAGGCTTTCACCTACCATGTGCCATTTATAGAACTAATATCTTCCTATGTGGTAAAGAAGCCTTTTGGCCCCATCAGACATCGGGGTCCAGGCGTGACTGCTACTGCTGCCCATCATACATCTATGTCTTTACAATAAGTGGCAAAGATGGAAGTAATAGTGTCCCCAGCTACCATAGAAATGTTGGTAAATGCCATCCTTACTAGAATATATCATGTGTAATTTTAGGTGTGCACTATGATTACATTTACATTTAAAAGGGTTTGCCACTTTGCAAAATCCCTTTTTGAAGAGCGCTCATTCCTCACTACAAGCCAGCCTCAAAGATCAGGGAGAGGGCTGCACTTGTGTAATTCTCCCTTTTCATTTCTATTGGAGTCCCCAAAAAAGCTGATAGAGTATTCACATGTCACCTATGGGCTGGTATTAGAAGGGATTTTTCAAAGTGGCAAAGCCCCTATAATCATCCATTTTTTTAAAAAAAAAACTGTTCTAAGTGTTGATATGCAATTTACAACGAAAGTGTATTTGTTAACTGATTTAGAAGTGTTCCCTTTTAGGAAATTGTAATGTCTATACCTATCAATGTAGCTACTGTATCATGGTTGGCTTTGGTTTCCCTCTGAAAATAGTTTCCCTCTTTCCTAATCTACACTGAGTGTGAAGAGACACAGCTGCATGCTGGGTGACTGTGAATAATAGGACCCATGCACGATACTTGCTGGACATTATATAGTTGTCTCAGCTCCTCTACCATCATGTATGCAGCTATATCTCCCCGCTCAGTATTTCTGTGTGGGGTGTCAGTATTTTGTGTTGGACGCTTAAAATATGCTGGGTAATCCACTCAATCGAATACAAGAGGCGTCAATTGGTTGTAAGCCAGCATGGTGCACCACACGCAACCGTATAATTGGCTCCCTTTATAAGCCTTACTTATGTGCAGTTGTAATACTGGCAGCCACCCCCTCATGGATAGTGGTCGTGTGCGTGGTTGTTTATCAGTATTTTTGCATTTCTGTAGACTCCGGTGTTGTATTTAAGATTTTCTACATACTGGTGTGAACTGGTACTTATTCAATGTGCAGTTTTTACCACTCAGTTGCTACCCTGGTGGATTGTGTGTGAGAAATTATTCATTAGTGAGCTGCACCTGCTAAATTCCTCCCATGTTGCACTGGGGCTTATATTGCCTCTTATAGGGAATAGTTCTTTGTCCAGCCCATGAGATGGGAGTATGGCTTTGTTTATGTGTTTTTAGGTAAATATTGTCCCAATGTCAGGTTGGGCAGGGGAGTTTGCCTGCAGGGACACATTAATATGGAATGCCGGGCAAATTTTTATAATTAATAACAACTAAGCTACTAGAGTAATGTAAAGTATGAGAACTCTTCATTCTTTTACTTCGGCCTCTCAAATGAATATACCCAAGTGCTTGGTACACTACAGGTTCACTATATGTGGCCATTCCTCATATGTCTGTTTTAGTAAATAAGGGCCTCATGTAAGAAAACTGTCTAGGTGTAAGACTTTCCTTGTTTCACGTAGAAACCAGTCAGAGCTCCCCTTTCATTTATTATAGTGCTATATAGTGCTATGAGAGGGACACTCTGGTTGCTATGAGTAACAAAGAAACTCTTGGGGGATGTTCACACGGCGGTTTTTAGATGCGTGTTTGGATCTGTGTTACGGACCCTAAATGGACCAAAACATGCATCTAACAATGTGCAGTGTACAACACGCATCGGCGTTCAGACAATACATGTTTTACATGCATCTTTGTGATGCATCTTTTGGATCTGTTCAAAGAATTGACATGTCAATTCTTAATCCATTTTATGCAGCAGACGCCCTATTTAAAAGTATAGGGAGCATTTCTGCTGCAGCAAAAACGCATCCAAACACGCAGCACACTTTGGGTACTTCATATGTTTTATGGAGCGCTTTAAATCTGTTTTCCGGATTGAAAAACATCGTGTGAACAAACCCTTAGTGTAAGACAGTTTTCATACATGTCCCCCTGAGTGTGTTCTTCATAAAATAACAATTGTGGAGCATCTTTTTTATATCTCAGTGTTGTATTGTTCTTCTGTTATTTCTATCAGAAATGTATTACTGAATGTGTCAGCTGGGTGTTACCAATTGGAGGAGTGTTGATACACAGTCTGAAATTGTCAAACCAGTGCTGACAGAGTCTGAAAACTGGAATGGTAACACCCATTTGACAGATTCAATAATATATTTAAAGGGGGAATAACAGAGGAACAGCACAACTCAGAGAAGATGCTCCAGAATTGTTATTTCACAGGAAACTCAATGATTTACTGAAACAGACATGTTAGGAGAAGTCACAGGTCCTCTCTAACGTCTCCAGTAGTAACACAATAGCTGCATATTACTGGGCTGTACAGCAGAAGTCGCCTACAAAAGCTTGGCCCTTCTCTTCCTTCAGTTCTTGCTATCAGCTTATGCTTCACGTCACACACTTCCTACTTTTTCCATCCCTGCATTCACTTTGCATATAACACAAAGAATTTTCTGCTCCATATTAGTTGCTTCTCCTGTATCTGGAACAAATTAGGAAGAATTACCTAAAATGGAACAGAAACCCTCTATTATGTGATACTGAGTTGATGCAGAGAAGGGAGTCTGTATGGTTAACTAGGTGCAGAGCTTTCAATCATGTCACAGAAAGAGGGCAGGATAATTTAGGCTACTTCTGCTGTACAGCCAAGTACGGTGCAGTTTTGTTATTTCCTGTGGTGTTCAGGACCTAAAATGTACAGAGACCCTTACATTTTGGAGACTAGAGTGAAAGAAATGGTCCTGGCATATTACATGGCCCTAATACATGGCTATTTGCTTGGAGTTTCATATTAAGTACGAATATTATTTAGAACAGGCAAGTTAGATGGTAAAAGTTACACCCCTTTTGGCTGCTACCAACTAATCGTATAGGAGCAGCAAAAAGTTCCATGTGATGTTACTTAATCCTTAACAATCTCATGTTTTTTCAGTAAAGTGTAAAAGTATACGTAACTGAGGAGAAAGTGCTGGCCATGTGCCAAGTGCACCATCCACAGCATCTAACCCATGCTGCCTCAACTATTCCCCAGGTTGTATATTTCTACTTACCTGCATTTGGATTTATAATGAGAGACTTCTGATCTGTGAAGATGTCATTCAGTCTTCTTCCAGTATACAGAATAGAGGAAGCGCTTAGATTTACTTTAACTGGTCTGTGATAAGGGGTCAAATTTTGTAGACTTAAAATGAGGTTAATGTCTTCCCCAATCACTGCAGGGGAGATGAGCCTAAACTTCCCAGAGATGTCTGGCCCTTCATGTGATGGTACCGGAGAGCGTGAAGGTGATGCTGGGCTTCTAGGAGATGATGCACGTGAAGGAGACGATGGGTGGAAAGAATTTCCTAGCGGTGCTGTACGTGGAGGCCGGTAAAGGTTTCCTGTGGAAGGTGCGGGTGATAGTGGTCTTCCATTCTCAATTCGGGCCGCTGGTCTTCGATTTGCAGAACTTGGTAAGTTTGGTGTGGATGATGAAAACCGTCCAAGTGGGTTATTGTTTCTTGATCTGTTGCTTATTCGTAAATTATTTGTACTTCCGTATTCCTGTGGCGCTCTATAAAATGACATATTTCTGGTGGCCTTCTCAAAAACCTCTCTTTCTTGAGGAGATCCTGTTTTGATGAACATGCAAAATATCATTTGTAAGTATAGTTATGATGCTAACAAATTGTAGTATTCCAAAAACTATATTATTTTCTACTCTTCTTTTGGGAGAAAATGGAAGAAAACATTAATTTTGCCATGAACTTTTGAAATTTATATTCATTACTTTTTGTGCGCAGTATGTATAATGTTAATAATATTTTATTGATTAAAATGATCGGGACAATACCAACATTTATTTGTTTTATTGTTGCTACATCCCAAAACACAAAACAGTTTTATCCTCTGTTGATGTAGCTATGTCTGGACTTATTTTTAGCCTGATGACTTTTAGCTATCACTAGTACTACTTTGGAGTTTATACAACTTTGATTAGTTTTTTTATTCCTGTTTTTGAATAAAAAAGTAATTAACAAAAAATATCTATTCTGGCATTTTTTTCCAGGGTTTTTTGTGGTGTTTACTGTGAGGGCTATATAATATGTTTGTTTATAGGTCATGTTGTCACAAATGTGGCTTTATCCTTTATGTGAAGTTTGCTTTTGTGTTATTTTTTAATAATTAAAATTGAATAAAAGAAAAGAGTGTATTTTTTAAAATGTTTTTCTTTTTCTGTAAAACCATATAGGTGCTGTGGTCATCAATGACCATAACATCTAAGGGGTTAACTTGTTGGTTGGGTTGTTAACTTGTAAACTGGTCATGCAGAAGTCTAAACTCAGGTCCTTTATAAAGACTATGGAAAAGACAAAAGGTGACATGTTCCAATAAGCAAATGCCGTTTTTTGGTCTATTTTGCGCCAAAAACACTATTGACGCCATATTCTCGATGTAAATGAACTGTTATACACCAAAACTAGGTGCATTATATGCTGGGAATGCCTAAAAAGGCGCATTACATATAACAGCAATTACATACACTAACAATGATACAATATGTGCCGTGATTTGTGCAATGCGCCTTTTTTGGCGCAAATCCCCTCTTTAGGCACATTATGTTAACTATGCAGAACCTCTGATTGCAGTCAGTGAATCACAACCTGTCCTGCACGGTACATATTGCCTCAGCTGCTGCAGGACCTCTGATCGAAGTCAGTCCTGCACAGTTCATTGCCACAGCTGCTGCAGGACCTCTGATTGCAGTTAGTGAATGACAATCAGTCCTGCACAGTTCATTGCTTCAGCTGCTGCAGGACTTCTGATTGTAGTCAGTGAATGACAATCTCTATCTCTCGTCCATGCACACTGCTCATTTTACATACGCCCCGGCGCGTTCCCGTCCACGACTTGTTCACTGCATCTCCTTAGCCTGTGTGTTCTCGTCCGTGACCTGGACGGGACAGAACTTAGCTGACAGCCAGTAATGTTTTAGCTGGGTGTAACTCGACCTGGGTTCAAACACCGTTGCTAAGGACAAATAAAACAGCCCATTCTCTTAAACCATAGCACTTTGCTAATGGTAACCAAGGACGTATATGCTTACATTTTTGGTCCCCTCAATTTAAACTATGATCTTCGTAGTGAGACAACCCCTTTAACCCAAATTCTTTAAAGCACCACACCAAAAAAATTAAGTACGTATGAAAAATATTTTTCTCACCTTCTGGATATTTGTAGTTGTGTGTTATATCTACACGGCTATCGTTACCAATGGCTTTGGTGCTGATGTTTTGGCCAACATACTTGCTGTCACTGTGGGCTTTCTCCTTGGTGTTGTCCTTATGGATAACCCAAGTAACACGATCTGCATTCACTTCAGCAAACACGAAGGGAGTGTCAAAACCAATGTGCAAATCTCCTTCTTTGACAGCAATCACTGAGGTAGGTCCACAACGAAAAACACCTGAGAGAAAAGTAATGTATCGAGTTACTGAGTATGGGCAGATATTATTGAAGGCCATATGTTTCTGTCTATATTTCATAAAAAAACTTGCAATCAACATGGGATCAAAATTTATGAGAGTTCTAAGTAAGGCTTTGTTTTATAGAAGTTTGAAGGTTCCCCTTTGTAACAGGGCCTTGGCAGTTCTGTCACAAACAGATCCCCTGGAGTCCTAATGGACTCCAATGAGTTATTATGTGGTCAGTCGGTTTCCAATATTTTAATGACATTTTACAGAAAATGAACAGGCTATTATTTACAATTACTGTATTTGTTATTTTTTATAGAGGTTTAATTGATTCTTTACCTTGACTTTGTTCTTGAGGAGTTGAATCAAGTACCTGCCACCCACTGTAGAAAAGACCAAGGTCTCTCCTCATAAACCAGGATTCATTCCAGACATGGAAATTCCTGCATTATAAAGAGCACATATTAAATTATGTAGTTGAGGAGTTGAATCAAGTACCTGCCACCTACTGTAGAAAAGACCAAAGTCTCTCCTAATAAACCAAGATTCATTCCAGACATGGAAATTCATGCATTAAAGAGCATACATTAAATTATGATCAGTTTTGCATTCAGATGCGTTTCTACGGAATAAAGTTTACCAAAAAGATTTCCAAGTCAAGCTTAAAAGAATAGTTTGACAAAAATGTATTTGTTTATTCTTTCGGCATTCACATTCCTCCAAAAAGTCTTTGTCCCATCATCTGGTTCATGATGCCATTCTTTGTGTGGTAGTCCATAAATCTCCAGGAATCCTTTATGAAACTCCTTTATGAAACTCTATGAAACTCCAGGAATCCTTAAAACAAGATTTGCCCAGGTAGAGTACTTATTTTAAAATACTCAATGTGTAAATTTAGGATTAATTATACAGTTACTACCTTCTACTTCTGTAGTTCCTGCTGCCTAGTGGTCACTGAATTTTCTTCTGACTCTTCCACTTAATCCCTTTTCATGTACTGACCTCTTCTATGGTTAGTGCACTACAGTGGTAATATTTATGAGCATTTCTTTGGAAAAAAAGATCTGTATAAGTGCCCAAGGGGTCTACATGCATATGTTTATAGTTTACTTTTCTACTATGGCTGGCATTTCCAAAAGCTCTGCTATATAACACTGACATAACTCTTAGGGCAGTGCTATTTGCCATGCTCTACTGCAAAGACACTACTGTACTTGGGCCTTTTGACGTTGATAAGTAAAATACGGTATAATGTTCAAAAAAATTGATTACAGTGATTTTTGTAGGAAATACGTAGGTACTGCAATGTATTATGTATTGTACAAAATACGAAAACATTGGAAGTGTAGTGGCTCTTGCACCTGGAAAAGGCAGGTGTATGGTTATTGTACGGTGGGGTGGCACAGAGAACTCTGTGGGATGTTACATAGTATGGCAATAAATTAATTAGCTGAATAAATGTTTTTAATGAATAGCTCTGTAATATGGTATCCATGGATTATAGCATTATTTTTTTTCACTCAAATTCTGCAGAAATTTGACAATAATATTTTGTGTGTGCCTCTACATGAAATTGGAAGCCTACATAGACTTCCATTGATGCTACATAACTCAAGGTTGATATAAAGCCGTAATATGTCCTTCTGATGCCTAACAGTAGAAACAGAAGATGCCTAACAGTAGAAACAAGAAAGTATTTAAATGACGATATAACAAAAGAGAATTCAAAGAATGGTACAGTAATAGTAAAATGGAAGTGATACAAGTTTAGTCTGTTTGGTAAAGACATAATATATAATCAAGTGACTCATTAAACTAGGACTGAAAACATACCAGATACTGTCATTGGAGAGCTCCAGAAATTTTCCTTCTGTGTCATAGTGCATGTCAATAGCCATGTTTCCATCTGTGTTATGGGCAGAGTTAAAATTTGTGACAATTCTAGTTGGAATTCCAAGGCACCTGAGGACTAGAGGAAAAATAATAAGGAATTATATCAGAGCAGAGAGTGATGTAGAAAAACAATGTCTATGTATGTAAGTGAAAAACAAAGAATTGTGCAATTGCAGAGAGTGATGTAGAAAGACAATATCTATGTAAGAGAAAGGAGAAAGGTTAGAAGAAGGCACGTGTCAAATGTGAGAATAAAGGGATTAGAATTGTTTTCCCAGTAGCAATGCCACTCTTCTTCTGGGCTACATCTGATATCATAGCTCAGTCCCATTTTTTTGAAGGAGGATGAACTATAAGATACACATCCCATAGAAAAAGAATGGAGCTATTTCTGACTAAACAGCAGACCATTTTTTTCCAATCCTAGACAATCCATTGAAAGTAGTTTTTTTAAAAACTTTCTATTGGTCTATGTACTAATTTATCTTGTTTGCATCAAACAATAATCACTTTGTGACATGTAGAGACTATTGGACATGGACAATAATTAATACTGTATCCCTAATGCATCAAAATTTTGTGTTTGCAGACCAATCTTATTGTTGTGTGTTGAGGAGCTATTTTAGGTCATCAGAAAAGGAATGGCTAGTCTCCTATTGTCTAGCTCCAGCAAAATTATGGACAAAATTATTTGCATCATGTTACTGAGCATTTATGTAGATATATATAAAACTTGCGTGATAATTTCATATTCGAGCTTCCAAGAAGCTCATGATCACTCTAGAGAACAATAATGATGTTCCATTATAAAGATATTCACATGATTAAAACATAGGGGGCAGTTAAAGTTCTATGACTTAAAATCTTCCACAAGAGACTAAATGGTCTTCTTCGTATGGACTGTAGATGCAGTTATTTTTGTATTCAGAATCATAGACTCCAGCACCTGGTGCTCTACCAGATGATTTTTTTAATTTGATACCATTTTTGACAGCATTTTGTGAAGAGAATTACTCCTATAAGCATTTAGGGCCTTATGTATGAGAACTATCTAGAAGTAAGACTATCTTTGTTGTGTATAGCAACCGATCAGACCCCAGCTTTTATTTCTCGAAAGCTCTATATGAAATAAAAGATGTTGCTATGCACAACAAAGATGATCTTACTGCTTAATAGTTTTCATACATAAGGTCCTAGATGCTTTTATATATAATATATAATATATATATATATATAATATATATATATATAATATATATATATATATATATATATATATATATATATATATATATTAAGACAAGAGAAAAGGTAAGGAAGGACACGTATGTAAACACCAAGCTTGTACAAATCCATAATATGGCCATGTATGTGATTCTTAATTCACTGTAAGCAAATGACATCTCAGAGGCATTTTACTTTCACAATTTGAGAGGCATGTGGGCCACACAATAGATGTTATTGGTTTTGTATAAAGCCAAGTGTCCAAACATCATCGT
The DNA here is from genome assembly GCA_025379985.1 of Phyllomedusa bahiana. Taxonomy (NCBI): domain Eukaryota; kingdom Metazoa; phylum Chordata; class Amphibia; order Anura; family Hylidae; genus Phyllomedusa; species Phyllomedusa bahiana. The sequence continues at coordinate 71,355 of JAODAL010015678.1, read as the reverse complement.
GTTTGAGATGATATAATTTGATCCTGTAGGTGTCTACAGGTATTTGGTGGCAGCTAAACTAAAGACTAAAATATCATTAATGACCAGCAACAAAACAAACAAAACAAGAAAGTAGATGATGTTTGTAAAACTCTTCATAAGGAAGAAACTAGGTAAGAGGTGATGGGGGAAATTTTTTTGAACTACCCTTGAAGTGAGCAGCAAGAATAATTGATAGTTAAAGCAGATTTCAGCCCTCAGGCTTTTAATAAAATGAACATTATGATCAAAAGAAAATCAATAATTACTCTCATGAGAACAGGTCGTCTATAGGGAGTGGCAGCACTCCTGTAGACTTGGCAATCCTTACCACTGTGGACTGGATTCATGCGTATTGTATGAACTAAGGGACACATGTATGAAAACTGTCTAGGTCTAAGACTTTTCTTGTTGCCCATAGCAACCAATCAGAGTGCCCCTTTCATTTTTTCAGAGCACTATATGAAATCAAAGGGGCGTTGTGAAAAGCCTTAGATCAAGACAGTTTTCATACATGTCGCCCTAGATGTATAAAAGTGATTTACATGTATGCTGTCTTGATATAGAAAGAATAGGTCAACCAATTGTTAGAGTATGAGCGCTAGCTCTGAACCCTTTATAGCTATGTCCCTGCTTCATCTGCCAACACAGCTCTATCATGATACTTCTGTCAACTTGTTATTTTTTATAATAATAAAAAGCATTTAAAGTGAAGCCCTAAGCAAAAACTGAATGTGCTGATTTGGTAAAGTTGAAGTCAATCTCTGTTGCTTCTTGATTATAAATATATACTTCTCTTATAGGCTTTGCAATATCTAGTAGAGCCATAAGCAATACAAATGTTACAATAGATTTATCCTTGCTAATGTAATTTTTGGGAAGCAGCCCAATAGAGACTTAGGCTAGATTCACACATCAATTTGAAAATGCCACCCAAGATCCGATGGCCTTTTCAAATTGTCAGACCGCACCGGACCGTCATTTTATGTGCACGGTATTTGCGCAAAAACCTACAGTACATTAGGGCTGCGGGAATACGATTACCTTATTTATAACTCCAAGTTTAGTATTACCCCATCTCCAACTTCAATGTTGAACCTACCCTTAACCCTTTACCCTAACTCTATCCCTAACCCTAATCAACCCTCGTCAAATCCAAACCCAATGGTAACTCCAACTCGAACACTAACCCCAAATCAAAGAAAACGCCTAAGCTTTATTCCAATTTCAACCCAACAAGATTCCAACTGAAACTCCAACCCTAACCCCTGATTAAGGTTGGTATTAGAAATGATTTTTCCACAACTTCTGCCAATTTGGTTTGGGACGGGCTATATTGAAGTACTGATATTGGAGTTGAATTTAATCATGGCCGGAATCTGAGGCACAAAGTTGACAACATTTGACTATTTTTTGTGTTAAAAGAACTTTTTTAGGAAAGTTTTGTAAGATTTAGATGAATATGACCAAATTATTGTATTGTTGGAGAAATACATATTAGCAAGAGTATATAGGAGGGAAATTAGATGATGACTTTGGATATTAAGACTTCATTTATGTGGCTACATTTGTCTTAAACTTCAACTTGCATTTGATAGTCGCAGAAAAATTGTACAAGTGATACCAAAGAAAAGTGGAAATAGGTGATTGTCAGTTTTTCTGTTGTATATTTCGATAACCTAAATGATGTTAAGGAAGGGCTATTGTGGATGAAGCCTAGATTTACAAAGTTTCTTGAATCTCTATAGAAAGAATAACTCACCAGTGCACATGACAGCTGCAAAAACCCAGCACTGGCCGTATTTCACTGGCTTGTAATTGTCATTGTACCATTTCCAGAGAATCTCAACACTTCCGTTCCAGCTGTTTGGATCAACACCATCTGAAAAATCCTTTTCCCATTTTCCCTCAAGAACACCAAAGTCATCGTTGCTGTTTACCTAGGATATTTGACAGTTAAGAAAGCATTTTCATACACTTTAAATAAAATGATCTAAAATTCAACAAAATGACGACAGACTAATCAAATAAACATTCAGGCACATGATTTATTCTACTACAAAGCTGACAATCTACAGGGATTACAATCTACAACTAATCTAATGCGCATCCCATGAAAGACGCAAATCACAGCAGCCCAGAGTGAAAAATGCTTGTTTTTTTAGGATAAAGGCACAGAAGTTCCTCCTATAATGTAAAAAATGTGTATTACTTCTTAAAGATCTGTCACTTAATCTGGGATCTGGATGTCTACATACAGCAGCATCAGTAAATCAAGCTATCATATATCAGTGGCATCTTAAACAGGTTGCCTCAACTGGATGAACCCTATGCATGTGTACTCCATAACAATCTATGGAGATCACAGAGGGAAAAGCCTTGTACTGGGTCTAGTGAGCCTTGTATTACTTAGTGACCTGTTCACATGTAATACTACATCTCCTATGTAGTGGTCACATGTAGCTAGGGAAAGATACAGACATTGCAGCTGTTAACACCTAAGGTTACAGCAGCTGGACCCCGACATTCATCTGATCCAAGGGCTTGTTTGCTTTAGAAAAGGTTGACTAATTATACCCTTTTTTAGGAAAACAGCATGTGTCTACAAATTAAGGGTGGTGGTGTGCTATAGGAACTTCTTGACATTCTCTTCTCATACAGTGGAAATTGGTATAACATAGCATAGGCACTCACAAGAAAACGAGGAACCTTGACGTGGTTTGCGAGCTTGTGGATATAGTGACCTCTGTATCAACTAATACCTCATACTTGATATTTTTCCAGTGTGTAATTTTTAGCCCTAAATACTGGGGAGCAGAGGGTGCCAGTATTTTGTGTTGGACACATGAAATGTGCTGGGCAGATCGCCAAAACAAATAGTAGAGGCATCATAGGTTGTAAACCAGCATGGTGCACTATACGTAACTATATAAGTGGCACCTTTTGTATCACCTTTTCTATATGCAGTATATAATACTAGCAACCATCCCCCTCATACATAGAAGGCGTGTGAGTGGTTGTCTTATTGGTATTTTTGCATTTGTGCAGTCTCTACTTGTATAATATTGTGGCTTTTTTGCATATTAGTGTGAACCAGTACTTATCCAATGTGTAGTTTTTTTTTAGCATTCAGTTGACCTCCTAGTCGATGAGTGTGTGAGCTACTGCTTATTTTGCCTCCTACTGGGATTAGTCTATTATCCAGCCATTGAGCTGTAAGTATGGCCTTTTGTTTGTGTTTTTGAGTAAATAACGTCCCATTTTTCTGTGATTTTTTTAAATTTATTTTTTGTATTACATAGGAAACTTAAAATGAAGTGAGACATTGTTCGCATTTCTGATATGATCAGAGCTGATGTGATGTTCCATATTTTTAGTTATGTGGACTGCAAAACTTTAGAAAAAAGTGGAGGTTTGAATTAGAGACTGCTATTGTTGAATAAAGTAGTAATAAGAGAGAAAAGGTGAATACATAGTACAAAAGTACAATATAAAGGAAAAAAGGCACCAGGAAGAGCCTACTTTGCATATCACCAGTAGTAATTAAGATTGCTATTTGAGTTATAGCATAGATATACAAATTATATTCTTCCTGGTGTCTTTTATTTGCATGTATTGTATTGGAATGCATCTTTAGTGCAATTTGTCTGAGGAAGATACCAATTTTAGACTGAAATGCATATCCATTCTTCGCTGATTAAGAAATAATAATTTATAAATATCAAATATTTAGGGCCACATGTATGAAATTTGGCATTTAAACGGCAACTTTCATGTGCATAATAATAGCCTAGAATGCTCCTGATTTATGAACCTGCTCTACAGCGGGTCATAAATCATGTGCATCTAGCGCTCGGGCGACATTGAAAGTGGTTTACCTGTTTCAGCTGTAATGTGCCTATAAATGCCGTAGCGAAGCTATAAATCTATAGCTTCACTCGGCTCTAGTGTGCCCACATCCCGCACGCCCCCGAAATCAGGCGCATTTCAAAGTGCCGCGAGCCCTATGTCATGCGCCAGATAACGGGACTGCGTCTGATATCGGGCTGAAAAGACACCAGATATCTGCCGCAGCCCTGATCATACATGCCGCCCTTTTCCCCAACATCCTAGACTCTTCTCTCCTATTACTGCCCTTCCAACAGAGCTGCCGTCTTCATCATCCACCTCCAAAAAACAGTTATCACTGAAATATCAGTAATATGCTATTTCCAGAGTTGAGCATACTTTTGCACAAATCTAAAATGTGAGCAGCTTATTCACCACTTATCGTTCTTCATGCTGTTGGTTATGGATATCTACATTTTGTGGTGCCATGTTTTTGTCTTCTTTTTAGTGCAATTATTGAATAAAAGATAAAATATCCAATTGAAATTTGTTAACCAGTTGGGATGTTTGTTTAGGTTTAAATTTTGTTAAAACTGGATAAAAAAATCAATTGTTCCCACGAGTCCCACTTCACTTAACAATAGGTATAGGAGTTAGGTTACTATGGGCAAAAAAGTGAGTTTTAGACCTAAACAGTTCTCATACATGTGGCCCATAGTGTGAGTCTTTGTGCAGATCAGCATTTTGTTGTATTCTAAGATGATTCCTAATTGATAATTGCAAAAATTTGGCATCAAGATGTGAAATTCCTTATGAAGGTTCTGCTGCTGCTCTATAAGTTAATTATTACTTATGTATAAGTGACAACCTTTACTTACCATTGCACTGACAACTCTTCCCACATAGATAGGGCTGTGTCTCTGGGAGTGGTCGGCTGCTGGATCTTTATGAGAATTAATGCTTCTATCCAGGATGTTCAAGCAAATGTTAAGAATGTTGTTTTCAAACTGCAAAAAGTAAGATCCAGGGTCAAATAATTGACATCACAAAACTTTCAAATTATTTAGGGAAAAGAATATACTCAGTGTCCTATTATCTTAATATTCCCTTCACAGAAAGCGAACTGTCCTGCTATAAAGTGGTTACTTTCATATGTTGCAACATAACAGAATAACTTGAGGATGGGTGCACGTCTTTTAAACGTTGCTGCCCACAAGTACAATATACAAGTAGATGGTATCAACTGAAAGGCAACACTCCAGGAATCCCACGCCACTTACTTACCTAAACTACCACTATAGTTTAATAAAGGGCTTTATATCTATTAGCCCCAAACCCTCCAATGCAATTGAAATATCGTTTATAGATGGTTGGAATACAAAGGGGTCATTAAAACTGGCATCATTTCCTGGAGTGTTGTCTTTCTGTCAATGCCCTTATACATTTTATATGAGGGTCTAGTAGCTGTATCTCTAAGTATGTGTCATACAAATTTTGGTTACCTGACAATAGTTCCAAACAATACCGGAAATATGTTTGTCATTCCCCATGAATATGACACCATGATCATTTAGAACATATTCTTTCCTTTCTTCTTCATTGGCCATGTACACTTCATCATCTGTAAAGAAAATCAACATATTTAATAATCAGGGTCTACATGAGACTTTCTTTTAGTATTTGCTTTGGTGAAGCATTGAGTCCACTATAGCTTTTTTCTATAGCTGAATGAGACGGTCTTAGGAAATTCTGTTTTCGTAAATCAAGTATCTGAAGTGTAGAATGGTTTCCAAGGATTTCTTATCATTGATTGTAGCCTGAGATTATCAAAAAGGGGTTATCTCACAACACATATTAGCTTTCAGCATGTAGGGAAAAGTAATTAAAGACTTTTTCCCAAATAGATTGCTTTGTTTATTTTGCTTTGTTGAGCAGATGAGAGAGTGCATACAAGTTTCTCTATTTTACCTCTCCTTCTCTGCTCTTATCTGAGAGCAGGCAGTAAGGCCACCACAGGTCAACACACAGGAAGATGAGCTGGAGAACATAGTGTGTTATCTCGGAACAACAAAGGTGACTAATTATTTTGTTTACTTTAGAGTAGATAGCTTCAAAGCCCATAGATAAGAGCTCCTGCTGTCATGTCAATGCAATTAGAAGAGCTGTGAATATGAAGCTGATATGCTGATCACTGCTATAGAACTACCCACAGCCTGAGCAGGAAGGCACAGGATGTAGCAATCTAAAGCTGTTTTTGGCTCTGTGAAACAGCATGGTGAGACAACCCCTTAAAGTGCATTCGGAGTCAATACAATATTTTAAACAGTTATTTGTAACAAATGACAGATGTACCCCTATTAATAGAAGTCCCTGTCACAGATCAAGGCAAAAACTGATTGGTGATTAGTCACTGAAAGTTATGAAATACACAGACTTCTCAGTAGAAATGTGGACAAGTATCTGATATGTCCAGTGTAACACTAACTTTGCAACCATACATCACTTTGCTCAGAGAGGCGAAAGGCTTAAGGTGACCATTCAGATTAGGTGACTGGCAGCCTAAATTGTCAACTTTAATGGAACTGGATGCTCATCTAACCTGTATAGATGTCAAAGGATAGAAGAATTGGGTAGTTAGATTTCAGCATGACTGATCATAGTGTTTCCAAGGGAAATTATCTGCCTCAAAGTGTCTGGCAGCAGCTTTCTCCCCCTCTCCATATTCAGGCCAAGCATGCATTTCTTTGGGGCTTGAGTGTTCTCAAATGGAATTACTGAGAGAAAATGCAATAAAATGTTTTTCCCATTGCTTCATTATCCCAAAATCTATTGTTCTGGGAATCTTCTATCTGAGAACAGCATAAAAAAGGGGTGAAGTACACAATTTCAGCATTTGTCACTTTTTTAAAATAACTGTTATCAGCTGCAGAATGGGACGAGTGCTCTAGTCCCCCAATAATGCGTGTACCAGCAGGACCAATAGTAGGTGGGCAGCATAAACAGCAAAAAGGGTCAAACGGGTATAATAATGTAAACATACAGGCTGCTGTTGGTATCGCAGGTGACCGAATTCTAGCGACCACCTCACTATGGACATAGCATAGCAAAAAATACGACCAGGCACAGACCCCTGAATGCAGAACTCACATTAGCTTTACTCACTTGAAGCACTTTAAGCTTCTTACGAGTAACACATAAACATATAGTTAGATAAGTCTCGGTTCTCAGCATTAGGTGGCATTAAGTAAGGTGTTATCATAAAAGGGAACTCTAATGATCAATCTCAACAATGGGCCCTGCTCTAAGGATCAGTAATGAAAAAAAGTCTCTATACTACATCACCACTACTCATTTAGATGACACAGATGTCTCGGATGTCACAGATGCCGTACTTCTGCTTAAGGAGTCCTCTGGTCTCAGTTATCTCTTTAGCTGTTAATAGTATCAGTCTATCAATCAGAACTATTCAATACCGCTGCCCACACTGTGACTGATAGGAATCACATGGATCACCTCTCCCACATCCCAAAAAGTAGTCCACATGCTAGAGCTAGTCTCTTCAACCACTGCTCTCTCTCAGACGTTAGTTGGCTCAGCACGAGCTTGTCTATCTCTCATCACTGTGTCTTGGGCAGCACGTCAAATGGACTACGAACACGCCTGTCTCACTTGCTGTAACTCAATACGCGACTTAACAACAGACCACAGTGGCAAGATCCACCTATTTCATGTAAAACTGGATACTTGTCCAGAACACTCTCAGTCACCAATTCTCTGAGTTTTCCATGCTTTCTCCATCTGATTACATGTGGCAGCCATGGTAAACAAGGGAATAATTTCTTGCCACAGTGTAACCAACCATAAAGAAACTGTAATAATCCAATCCAATAACATAACACCACATGTTCACATATCACAGCAGTGGCACAGGATGGTGTCTCTTGCAAATAAAGGCACACTAAGTCCCAAAGCTCAACACTGCAAAGAGTATGCCAGTCTCATAACCTGGTGGCAGTCTTTTAAGGAGGTTAGGACACAGTCACAGTTGGGTTCTGGTACAGTTGTCAGGTTGCCCAGTTTTACCCTCTTTACAGACGACAGAGTTGGCACATATCACTGGGAGAACTGGTGCCTTTGGCGTGATCTGCTGCCATTAAACAGTGCTTGAGTGAGGGTCTTTTTCACTACTCTGTGCTGCCCTCAGATATGGCAGCATTAACCTGGTAACAGATTTCCATTAAGCAGCTCTTTCTGTAATCTCACAGTAAATATGTGCCTTAGTACACGAAAATATATCTTCTGTTCTGACTGCTTAAACAAGGACGGTACCCTTCAGAGAACTTTTCTTCTTTGATATTTATCTATCTCTCTTGGCTTCACACTGGAGACTATAGACTATAATGGACCAGTAGTGTCTCTCCAGAATGAAACCAAGGGATGGGAACTGAAAGAACACAGCATTCTAAGGAGCCAATGGCCCCATGTTCTAGGAAATACGACCATAAACTCTATCACACAGTGTTGTGATGGTGCATAACATTACAAATGATCATTACGTTCTTGATCCAGTGAATTTTTCTAAAAAAAAATCTAGGTGAACAAGGCCTACATGAACCTGACTTACTCTACATGAAAATAGACCCACATTGACTTTGCTCAGTCAAGCTACCCCACACAAACATCCATGTACTATATTCTGCCTGCTATTTACAGTCTGCAGGCTACTATTGTGCATTAGTTATCAGAATTACCTAGACACCATGGGTTAAAGAGCAGAATGAATTTTCCAAGTGAATATGAGGAAGTTTGTCCCATCACGGATATCTGGACACTGAGTTCATATCTCCCGATGACAGCATTTGCTGGGCTGGACATGATGATACGTAGAGCGTTTCCAGGGCTGGACTCCAGAACTGCACTCCACATGCCACTGCTCCATGAGTTGGACAAGGCAAATTGTACATTTGTGTTGTGATATCCTGAGTTTTTAGGACCTTCATGAAACCAAAACAGACACAAAAAAATTATAAAGAATATTTCAGAAATCTAATGGTGAAGTCTAGAAACCTAGAACAATAGGAAAATGGTGAATGATTAATAGTGTTTGTTACAAATTAAAATGAGATTAAAAAGGATACAGTAAAAGTCCATTAGTTTGATATATTGTAATTTAAAATTATCACTGCTCCAAAATTCTCCCTAATGCGAAGGTAAAAGCATTAGACTGTCATAACTGGACTAGTGTGATTTTAAATTAAAGTTTCATAAAGCTTAAAGGGTTGTCCAGTTCAAGAAAAATATAGTTAAATAGAGCCAGGATGGGGGACAGAAGAAAACAAAGCGATACTCACCTTCAATTCCCCCTCTGCTACAGCTCTGATGTTCCTCAGGATCTGAACCTCTTCACTTCCAGGTTCTCATCCCAACAACAGGAGACGCCATGTTTCTGGGTGAGTGAGTGAAGTACACGCTTCTCATGTGTGTTAGGACCTGGAGGTGAAGTGGGGCAGATCTTAAGGAGCTCTTGATTTTTTCTCTTTTTTCCCCATTCTGGCCCCATTAAACTGTAATTTGATTAAACTGGACAATCCCTTTAATAGGGTTTTTTTATCTAAACAATCTTTTTTCAGAGACCACCCCCAACCTGAAAATAAGTTGATCACAGCAATCAGTAATCCGTGCAGGAGACTGGCAATAAGTGTTCAATGATCTGCAGCACCAGCACAGAAGAAATGAAGCACGACATGGTGAACATTGAAATGAAGAGTTCTGTGTGTAATGTACAGATATTCCAGGTCCTTCCGAGAGGGAGAGATGCTTTTTGTGGTTGCTCTCCAGTTTAGCTTATTGATTGTGGCTGTGGTTGTGGGACTCAAAATGATTTGGTAAAGTATTTGAAAATGACCTTTCTCAACCAGACATGTCCTTTAAACTTCCATTTTCCAGACTATTTAAAATGTAAAAACTCCAAGTCCAACTGAGACTAATATTAAAATGTATTCCTGTATTGTATTGGACATCGGAAGTCATTTTCATGGGATGTAGATAGTGATTACCTGTTTGTGCAGTAAATACTATACTTTGCCAGTCTGTTAGAGTTTTGTTAATCTCCAGTGTTATTCTGCATGATTGTCCTCTTCGCAGTATTAGCTCGGAGCTGTTATAAATATCCGTGTGATGCGCTTTCTTGTTGGATTCTGCATGAAATAAAAAGAAAATATGGTCAATACAAGTAAAGTGATAGAACATAAGACTAACTGAAAATATTTGGTGGCAGAACAGTCACTCCAGGAGAAAGAAACTTCTATATATATCATATGTGTCTCAACTAGTTTTAATATTTTTTGCCAGAAAGGACACTCTATGTATGAGCAAGGATCCAAGCTTCCTTAAATGCAGTCAGCAGCTATATGCAATAGTAAAGAACAATAGTTCCAGGTCTAAATACGTGCTTCAATGTGTGTTAATACCGGTACCACTATGACCAACAAATAAAGTGCAAGTACAGAAGAACCAAAAACTGTACTTTATTTCCTGCAACACAGCAATGAGAAGAAGTAGATCAAGTATGGTATAGATGATGTATTAACTATTATAGGTCATTTTCATTTAAAAAACATCTGTGTCCTATGTAGATAAATGTTCATTGCCCAAAAATGTCTAATTATGTGAATAAACCTCCTTTTTGTACCTTACTGCATGCATTTAGTGGGAACCTAAAGTAACCTGTTATACATCTCCTCAGGGACATTGATCCACTGTGATATAAAAAGCAACAATCTTCTTACTTTGATTTTCTTTTGCACCCCACCAAGCCCATACCATATATTTAGTAAGTCCATGGAGGGAGAACAGAATGCCAATTGGACCCTATAGATTTACATGGGAGATGAGCAAGTGTATTAAGGGGGAGGTTGAATGCACAAACAACACCGTTTTTCCAGACAATTTTTTTGTGATTAGCTACCTGAAACTTCAGCTGGCCATTTTGCATTTGAAAGCCCAATCTTTGGACATTATGTGATTTGACTTTCAACATACATATTTTAATGTATAGGGCCACATGTATGAAAACTATCTAGGTCTAAAACTCTTCGTTGCCCATAGCAATCAATCAGAGCGCCCTTTTTATTTCATATAGTGCTCTGGAAAAATGAACGGGGTGCTCTGATTGATTGCTATGGGCAACAAAGTGAGTTTTAGACCTAGACAGATTTCATACATGTGGCCCATATTTTTTTTTTTCATTGCACATGCATGGTATGGTGCTCTTTTTTATTTACAGGCAAAGCAAGGAGGTGCCAATGGTACACAGCTGCGGTGGTATGTTGAATTGGGGTGGCAATGAGGATGAAAGTCTCCCGGGCTACAGGTGTGGGCCATAAGAGTAATCATAGCCGTAACCGCATTTGAGACAGGAATAAGAATGTTGTACCTTTTTTCAGAGAATAACAAGTTGGATAGATACTGTTATTTAGTGCTATACTTGTGCTGCTATTTCAGTTTCCTATCGTTAGATGGTAGGCGCCCAACCCATTTTGCATGGGTACTTATGAATTGTAGTTACACCATTTTATGAGCATTGATCCTGAATGAGCCAAGTAGTGGAAAATAGACATTTGGCTGCTCTGGAGCTCTGTGCCATCAATGAGGGGGTACCTGGCTAGGTGATAAAAGGGCAGGGGTATTGGTCCCCAATGAAAGTGCAAGAAGTATCAACCTTATAAAGGCAGAGATATTATGTTGGGGTGTTTGTAAATTGGACTGGGATTGTGCATTAGAGCACTGGCAGCTCTTTTCTAGGAGTTGCAAAGGGACTAAAGGTTGGAGAGCTGTTGTAGGCAAGTAGACACATGCAGAGATCAATGCCGAGAGTTATCTGTGCTATAGGGATGATCATTCACTGGAAGAGCACTATTAATGCTTGTACAAGCAAATGCAAAAATGCAGTTTAGATCTTAGCTGCTACAGAACAGATTTTGTAAAGGGAAGAGGGATTTTAATCAGGGGGCTCTGCAGTGTGCCACAATGCTCCCTTAATTGAGCTTTGAGACGCCAAGGATCAAGTACTTTATTTGCTGATTTATTTAATACAACAATAATGAGTAAGATTTTAAATCTTTATAGAAGCTGTTAGCAAACTATTTCAGAGAAGGATATGCAGCTCTAGAAGCTTGGGGCGACTTGTATGATATTTGACACCCAGAAGCCAATTTTATTGTGCACAATAGTAGTGTAGAATGCACCTGAATCTATGAACCTGGTCTACAGCAGGTCATAAATCAGGCGCATTCTAGCGCAAAAACGACAATTCAGGCTCAAGTAAACCATGTTCATACATGTCCCCCTTGATCTTTACTTGAACTACTAATAAATGGGAACAATAGAGTTCATAAAATTAACATAAAAAAACACAGAACAATTCAACTTTGATCTAAAGCCTGAGAGATCCATTCATCTATGTTAAAACTTTGTTTCCACTTTGGTGTCGTAGTGCTTGGTATACAACATCTCATTACTGCAGGTTTTTATGGAGTCATCTGCCTGATGAATATATGTGGTCCCTATCTCTTTATACCTATATTATTTCATTTTCCATCTTGAACAAAAAGCACATAATTGCCAGTTACACTGCAGCTGACATGACATTTTCCTGAAGCCTCAAAGCTTCTCTTTGCCTTTGATCATTAGAGGAAGATGACAGGTAGCTTTGAACTCCTATGTGATGTGAGGAATGCTGCTGCATTGTCTATGTATCTTCCTAAGTCACTTACTAAACATTAATGTGCATAATTACATAAATGAACCCTTTCTGCCAATCAGCCTGTTCTTACGCTGCTGTATCATTATTTATGCGTTCATTCACTTTGTATTGCATGTGCGTGCCTAGTGCACGTCTCCAAGTAGCATATTATCATGAAAGATCCAGCTGATGTCACAGCAATGACATTCTAATGAGACAGAGCGGCTAAACACGTCAGAGTGACCGATGTGCTGTACAGCAACACTCACAGGAAAGGAAAGCCTTATCATTAAGTAAACTATCTTTTTTTCAGGAATTAAACTCAGCAGTCAAGTTTCTAGATAAGGATCTGAAATTCTGATCACATACAAATGTAGCACGTTTAACCTAACATTTAAAGGGATATTCATATCTCACGCATTGATGGCATATCAACAGGAAACACCATCAATGTGTGATAGGTGTGGTAAAAAAATGCCCCTGAAAATCTCTGTTCAAAACGAAGAGTAGATCGCGCTTGCACACTATTCTTCATTCGGTTCTATGGGAATTCAGAATACAGTTGAACAAACCGCTCACCTGTACTCGAAACTCCTGTAGAAAAGAAACGCAATCTACTTTACATCCAAAAGGTGGGACCTGCACCTATCACACACTGAGGACATATCCTATCGACATGCCATCAACTGGTGAAATGGGAACACTCCTTTAATTCATTAACATACCTATAACACAGAACCTGATCTTGGCTTTTTCAGTGCTCTTCAATGGCTTCTGAGATAAGATACCTTGCTGCAGTAGGTTCTCTATGCCTAATAATCTTTGCTACATATGTATACATTTCACCTAACAAATTAAATTATAAAATATATATCATATTGAATTGTTATTAAAGTGTTTCTCCCCATCTACTTTTTCAGACACCCTTCTGTTCTGCTTTATTAAAAGGATGTTGTAGAAAGAAGCTGATTATAGGATATGCTACTGTATGCTGGAATTACTTTAATGAGAACCTGTCACATAATTTTTCCCCCCCTTTCTGAGGGCAGCACAAGCTAGTGACAGACCTGCTGTTTCCAGTGCTGTGTCCCTTATTCTGAAGGATGCTGTAGTTTTAGAGTATTTAATGCTCAAATCTGCAGTTTTCAGCCAGAAAAGAGTAATATAAGAGTAATATAAATAATATAAAGAGTCATTTTTTTCATACCCCGCCCACCTGAGGCTAGCCCCACCCACCTCAACTGATAAACCTGTTAATTTGAATAGGTAGAAACATGAGAATAACTGCCAGGGGGGCGGGGCTAACATCTACTCATGAATAAGATTTGAGCATTAAATGCTCTAAAACGACAGCATCTTACAGAATAAGTGACACAGCGCTGGAAACAGCAGGTCTGTCACTGGCTTGTACTGTCCTCAGCAAGGGGGGTATAACCTTTGTGACAGGTTCCCTTTAAATGTTTAAGGGGACTCAGAAGCAAGTGTTTAGTTCTACTGCAACACCCGTAAATGATGTATTACATTTTGTCCAGTGAGATATAATGACCAAAGCCATCTTTAGAGCATTATGGGCCCCCGGGCATAGCAGTGCAGTGGGCCCTGCTCAAATACATAACATTGAATCAGGCCATACCTCTAGCCATGGCACACATGACACTACATGAAGCCATGCTTTTAACCACTGCAAGCACACCCATATCATCACGCCACCCACATTGGGACACCCCGCTTACATCTTGGAGGCAGCCTTCAGTCTACAAGACTAAATGATAAAGCAGGGAGCTGATGGCTTCTTGATCCACTATGGATTTTAACTGTTTGTACATCCTAACATCACACAAACAGTTAAATAAGCAGCCTCAACCCAGAGATCTAGAGCATGTTTTCTTTGTTCCCCCCTGGACATACATTTACCACCTTTTACCCCACTATTCCTAAACTCTATTTGTCCCCAATTGGATAAGATGCCCGATAAGACATACTATAATACACAAATGGAGTGTACCCTTCAGGGACAGACAATCTTTGTAATTACTGTTCTGGTAAGCTAATTAATGGTGGTCTCTAGTAACAGACTCTGCTCCTTTAAAGGGGTTGTCCCATGGAAGTATATTTAATTCTTACTCTAACTCCAATTTATGAACATTTTTGCAATAGCACTTTTCATGTCTAGAAATAATGTTAGTATAGTGACACCTGATGTTTCTTTTTAATAAGCTAACTGTGTCTTCAGTAGATGGACCAGGATGGACACTCATGCTTAGTCTAGTTTCTTTCTCTTCCTCATAGATGGTGTTTATAAAAAGACTGGGCCCCTGAAGCAAAGGTTCAGAACCTACAAAACCCCGTAGAAAGAGAAAGACTAGGGATGTGTGTCCACCATGCCACATTTACTGAGGTGGACACAGTAAAGCTATAGGAAAGAAAAGCAACAAACATATCTTTGGGAAAACTGGGGATATGAGGGTTTTTAAAATTTTTTAAACAAAAAAATTCAACTTTGGTTTTGGGGTTTAACTAAAAAAAAATTTCGATGGGACAACCCTTTTACATTATAATTTGTCTAGAATTGAAAAGGGTTTTTTGAACCAAAAAAACCCCCGAAACCCAAAAAACATATATTTTTATATAGCTCAACCGAAATTACATAAAAAGATTTCTATAGAGTGCAGATCATCAGTAGTAAACCTAATTTCACACATTTATATATGTAAAGGATCAAGGAGTATAATTTCCAAATAAGCCACTGTCATCTGGGCTATGTTGGCACCTGGTCAGGATTCCTCTGAAGCACTTTAAAATCATAAAATATTTTATTGGTAAAAGAAATTCCAATGCATTTAATGTGTTTCTCACTGATGCAGTATTGCCGTTTACTAGGTCCCCATGTGAAGTGCAATATCGTGTGAAACTTGTTGACCTTTCTTGTACCAATAAAAAAAAATTATGAAGACTTGAGAATTCCTGAATCAGTGCCAGTTTGCTTCATGGACAACAGTGGCTTTTGGAAATTATACTCCTTGGACCTATACACATATAGGCAATGTTCACACGGCTTATTGCCAACATAATTGCGGGGGGGATTTCGGGCCCGCAAATTACGCCCCACCGTCACGGGGGCGCCGCGGGCAGCCGCCGGCCAAAAACAGTCAATATTCACAGCCGGGGCACGCCGTAAATAATGTGATGTCCTTTCTCCCCCCCCGGCGTATTCGCCGAGGGGGAGAAGAGACGAATCCACAGTTCCTATGAAAACTGTGGATTACCGTATTACTGGGACGGGTTTGGAGCCATCTGCAGCGCAAATCGGCCGCATAAGGCTCCAATCAGTCCCAGAATAAGCCGTGTGAACGAGGCCATATGGTATATAATAGCCCCTGATGCATTGGCGAAGAAAGCCTTGTGGTGCGACTGCAGGATCTATGTGTTGTCTACACATAGACAACCTTTGGAGACATTTTGAAGAAAGGCCTTCGAAATAATTGTCGAGTCTCTTTTCGTGTATAATGCACCTAATGTATGGGAAAAGGATTTTTTGGGGATTTTTAAATGAAGTCTAAAGTTCGACACATCTTGCCTATGCGCATTATGGAACTTAGGCGCAAAAGTAATGCACCTCACATGTATAAAGACTATAGACAGGCTGGAAATAAAAAAAGTCAATAGAACAGCAGTCAGTGATAGAAACTTTTAAGGGGTATTTGCTTGGGGGACCCAGGTCCCAGCAAACCTGTGCTGTGGTGCTCGCGTATGTAAATAAAAGTGAGAGCAACAAAAATAAATTTCAAATTTAGTGTACAAAAAATTAAAAATGGTAAAATCTGAACAACAACATCAGTGGGTTATTTAATGTAAAATTAGTTTTAGATTCTATTAAATCTGAATACATTTTATAGGAGATGTTTTTATATTTTTGGGATATTATATATTTTTATATTAATTTTATATAACGTTCTTAAATAATTAAATTTATAGTTTGATAATTATTATAAATTACTTTTTATTATTGCACTAGTGGAAGTTGAGAAATAAGGGACATTTTTTGCCCTAACAGCAAATCTATCTCTACTTCGACTCCTCAGGCTCAGGCAGAGCACATTGAAATAGGTCTGCCTGTTCGAGCAGTAATGCACCTAGCTTTGTTGAACCACATTCATATATGTGTCTAATATTATGTGTGGTGTGACATGCCCCCAGAACGGCGCATTAAAAAGTGTCGAGTCTTATGAACAATGCGCCTAACACATTCATTAAGCGCATTAGACATTGTAGACGGCTCACTTAGGCGCATTTTATGCCAGAAAAGGGTGAAAAACCCGATCATACATGTCACCCATAGATTTTACATTGCCCCTTTTTTCCATACATAGGAGTTACTTGATATACGATACCAAGAGAGCACCCTTGTTTATGTTTTTTCTGTTCTATAGCTATTGCACTCATTTTTTATAGCATGTCTAAAACTAATAAATTGAAATCATTGGGACCATTGAGCTTTCACAGTTCCAAATACAGTTATGCAAAAATGATAGCTGCTTCCTAACTATGTAATTTTAGGAGTAGTATTATATGGAATGTCAGTTGAGCTTCATGATGGTTTAGTCGTTCATGGGTTAGGATGAGGTATTTGGTCATACAGTAAGTGTAAGGTTTATTTTATAGTTCTTTATTCAGAGCTCAGATGGATGAACATTTGTCAAATTTTTTTAAATTAACCTGAACTTACATATTGATTTGTGTAACTCTCACTCATTTCAGTAGGCTAGTGCTACAAATTTTGATGCAATGTCTTAAATGTTGCTATAGTAAATGGTATCAGTGGTACCACATATATAATGTTTTTATGTGCGTTTTATGCTTTTTTTGCTCTGCAAAATAGTCAATGTGTGACTCTGAATGTATTGTGACTGTCCATATGGATGATTACATTTCAACTGTCCCATTAACAATGAAATTAGGACACGGCCAATAAGTGGTAAACTAAAAACACAGGATAAAGTTTTTATGATGTAAAGGAGAATCTGATATGAATTGAAATAAGCCATGCAATGACATTTTTGATGGTTTATGTGCTTCTAGTAGAAACATCAGTTACCATTGACCCAAATGTTTAAACAAATGTAAGGAGATTGATGGTTGTCGTGTTGTAGATGTCAAATAAATGTTATGGATGAAGGGAACCTCCAGCAGGTGCTTGATGACATTGGAGTCAGGCATCTAAGGATTAAGAGAATTTCGCATTTAACTAATTTATAATAAATTTGTAGTGTGGAGAAAGTCCAGGCTAAAAGGACAAAAAGATCAAGCAATACATAGAAAATGAGTAGCCTATTTATCAGCTGTACTATGTATAACTGCGCGTCACATTCCGTGTAGCCCAGTTGTGACATTCTGTGTCATATAGTTGTGATATTCTGTTTAACCCAGTTTTTTAACCAATAAAATGAACATCACATATTTAGATTCCTGTCACCTAATTGTATGGCTGGAGTGTTGCCTCCCAACATTTTTTAATCTAGTGGCCTATAATTATTTATTTATATTCTTACCAGATCATTTTAATAGTTCTTTTTTATGGATTGTAATAATATCTACAATTAGATCCTGTGTGAGAAAACAACTCATACTTATCCTACCAAGCAATGCTGCCCTAAACTTTAATCTGGTTGCAATTTCTGAAGTCTTCATATTCTGAATGTTTCCATACGTATGAAAGTTGGTTAGTACACAGCTATGTAAAAATTTTGAAGGATATTTTCCTGAAATATCTTAAAACGTCACTATAAAATACAAATCTTTGAGTTTACTTATCCTGTCAAGATGCTGGAAATTATAGGCTGCTATCTGAAGTTAGTGTGAACTACAGTGCCAACCAATATGACCAGCATTATATTTCCCAGTGGCATAAAGAAAAGAAAAAGAAGAAACTTTACAAGATATCCAGTGAGATGTAGAGTTTTCAACTCATTGTTTGCAAGACATCATTTTAACTCCTCTTTGGAGCCATTTAGAGATTCCAGTGGAATGGCTGAAGGGGTAAAGGTTACTGTTACCCTAAGGTCCTTGCTCCAGCGGGGAAATACAGAATGAAAGGATAGTATAGAGTTTATATCAGCAAAGATTGCCAACCACTTTAGCTCCAGTAGGGTTTGTCGCAGTTTCTCTCATACTGGGAAATCTGTTCAGCTGTGCAGCCACATACCCTCCGCTTACATATTGCTGAACAGAAGAGAATGTTCGGTGCTTCTTTAGACTTTATTTTTTTTCCAGTGGTTAATATAAGGTTTAAATGAGTAAATTCAATGCATAGACTTTTTGCATTGATACTGATGTAGCAAACTTTAACTTGACAGTGATATTTTATCTTTCTGTGTTATCTGTTCTTAGATCACATCAAAGCCATTGAAAAGATAACTTTACGTCATGGTGCTCTATCTGTCAAGTTCATCTTTTCTTCATTTGTACATTTCTGAAATTTTGGAAAATATCTTTGGTTGTCAGACTCAACTATAGAGAAACAAAGGTATTACAGGCTGCCAAACTCCAAATCTAATGTTTCTTAGAAATTTTTGGGCATGTGAGCAGGTCACTTTGATGAGGTTCGCGGGTTTCTGCATTTCAGATTATGATCTGACTAAACAGATCTCAGCTCTAATTTTAAGTTATTAAGTGGAGGTCAGCAAGAAGCCTAGGAGTGCAATAACATTTTGGGTTCTATAACGCCAACTATTTCAATGTAGTAGTCATCTCTCCATTGTAATCAGTGTTCAGTATCCACCTATCTAGAACACCCATGAGGGGCCCAGACCCTGGATCCTCACTGATGTGATCTTCAGATATATTAAAATACAAAGCTAAAAATGCATTGGTGGATCAATGATAAAAAAATATATATATTTCCAGTACATTCTCCGTCAAATCAGACAACAAACATTGACTATTCCATGAATTATATAGGAGGGACCAACAAAATAATATTAAAAAATAATAGTAAAATATCCAACTTTCTCCTCATCTGCACTCATTCTATAAAGTGCACTCAACTACCTCCTAATCCGTCTGACTCTTTTTACTCTGATAGATCAGTTTTATGGTTGTCTATATAACTTTTACAATTATGCCTTTCTTCTTTGTACAGTTCACTTAAGAGCAATGGTAACATTTTGGTGCTCAAATCCAGAGAGGGTCTTCCAAATTATCTCTTCACCCCTGCATTGAAATGTCTGTCTTTTCCAGAAGCTATTGTGGTCAACAACATCTTATTTTGTGGGGGGCTACTAAATGGGTATTCCCACCAAACACATTGACAACATCGAAAATATATGCCTTAAATGTATAACCGATGAGAGTCCCACCTTTGGGACTTGCACATATCTTGAGAACAGGCCCCTGAAAGTCTCCATACAACACTAAGAGATGGTTGAAAGTGTTCTATTGATTTCAATGGGAGTTCTAAGTACAGCAAAGTGGTTTCCCCTTTCCCAAAACCACCTCCCCTTTTGGAAAAAAACCCGGAGACTTTTTTGGGCAGTTCTCAAGAAAAGGTTTTGGGTCCCTTTTCTATGACGGGGCCCATTTTCCTATCAAATATCCATGAATGTGTTGGGTGGTACATTCTGTTAGAAAGCCTATAATCAATTCATATACCTGTTAAAAAGGGAAAGCCAGCATATCCCCCCTTAACATAGGGATTGTAGGATTCAAATCAATTATCCAAGTGTCTACTACTGATCCACTTGAGATTTCAGGATTAAAAACCTTAAAATCAAATTAATCCTCATTTTACAAATGTAACATAACTGTAATTTGGCAAATAGTGCAGCACAACTTTAACATCTTTTTTGTTTTGATCTAACAACAGTTAACCCCCAAAAAAGCTTTGAATATCAGGGTCAAGTTTAATTTTTGCTACACCCCAAAAAAAAAAGCCCTGGAAATAAAATGTTTGAAATTTATTTATATCAGAAATGTATATATGGCCAGCTATGCTATATTCATAATTCCCATATGCAGGACGATGTAGGCTAACTATGAATTAGATGGAAGTTTTTCTATTTTTTTTCCCCTAATTTTTCCCCCAAGTGAAATCTAAAACAAAGGGAGCCAAAAAAAAGCTAGTTTTATGAACATTTTCTATCTCAAAATGTATTTAAAATGTGCCTTAGCTTTCTATACAATAAATCATGATATCCATTTTTTTTAAGGACCGCTTTAAACATATGACCCACACTTAAAAAACCCTTATAGAAACTTACAATTTTTTTTGGGCCTTTTCCCTCATTTAGAACAACAGAAAATGTGTCTATTAGAGGAAAATCTAAAAAAAGTTTAACTAATTATTTAAATATACTTTAAAATTTCTTTTAAAAACAAATTTAATAAGGGGAAAAAAAAATTTAAATTTTCTATCTATCTACATATATATAAATAAATAAAATAAAATATTAAATTTTTAAAATATAATTTTATTTAAAATATATAAAGTATAATATATATATAAAAAATATATATTTTCGACACAAATTTTTATATATATATAATAAAATTTTTTATAAAAAGTTTTATATAAAATTAAAATTTAAAAATAGAAAAATATTTAAAGTAAATAGATATATATCTTTGCAATCCCCATATCTTTTGTAATAAAATCCTCTTAATTAATTGAAAGGCTTTGGGAAAGGGTTTCCCCACATAACCTTATACTGGAGGTATACTTCTACACTCTATATAATATTATTATTGTTGTTCATTATAATAATAAAAATTTTTATTTAAAATTTAAAAAAAGAACAAAAAGGTTTTTAAAAATTTCCCTTGCCCTTTCCCCTCCAAAGGGGGACTTTAAACTTCTCCCGTGTGATGTGAAGTGCGGCTGAAACTCCCCAAAAAACTAGCAATTTGAAAGTGAATCAAAACCCTTTTTTTTATCTTCGCCCCTAGCCCTCAAATTTAAAAATTTCCCGTGATGGATTTTTTTATTTACATATTAATGGGACATGCCTTAATGCTTACACTGAAGGGGTCTCTTCCTGGGGCTTCAGCCACATTAAAAACCGGAAGTGCCCGAAAAGGGGGGATTCCCCTCCGTCTGCCCCTCCCTTTCCCCGGGGATTTCCTTCTGGGCCCCTTTGGGAATGAAAATACCCTGGTATGTTCCAGAGCAAATACTTAGCCTCTGACACAAGACACAGTGTTTTTTAGGCCGTAAAATTTTCCTAACAAAAAATAAAATATTTTTCCCAAAGGGCTTTGAAGGGTGCAGGGGTAAATCTTTCAAAAAATGCGTGCCCTATTTTTTTTCCCATTCCTAACTTTATTTTTACAAATTTTTGACAAAGTTGTTCCAGTTATTATTTTTATTAAAGTTACATATAGGGTAATTTCTGGGTGGTTTGGGTAGGGAAAAAACATTAAAGTCCCCCTTTAAATGAAGGGTTTTCTA
The DNA here is from genome assembly GCA_025379985.1 of Phyllomedusa bahiana. Classification (NCBI taxonomy): domain Eukaryota; kingdom Metazoa; phylum Chordata; class Amphibia; order Anura; family Hylidae; genus Phyllomedusa; species Phyllomedusa bahiana. The sequence goes on along the minus strand of JAODAL010015678.1, from coordinate 49,324 downwards.
ATACATAGAAGTTAAATCCCTTTAAAGTATCACAATTTGCAGAATTTATTACTTGATTTATAAGAATTTTTTTTACGCTTATTATTTTATTAACATTTTACAGGACATTTGTTAAACAGAATCAATTTTTCAGGAGTAATTTTTATCATCAAATTTCATTTGGGATTTTTTTATTTTTCTTTATTACATTTTTTATTACTTTTTCATTAAAATTGGATGATTATTTGTAAAACATTTAATATAAAATGCATTCCTGTAGGATTTTTTTTTTAAAGACTTTAAAAAATTATTTCCCAAATTTTGGGGCCTTCGGGGAAAAAAAAACCCGGAAAAAAAATTTTAAAAAAACCCCTTTGGGGGAGTTTACGCATTGAAAGGGGGTTTTGGGGGAAAAATAATTTTAGTTAAAACTTTTTGTTTTTGGGAAATGGAAAAATACTTTTTTTTAAACTGTGAGGGGTTTCTATGTAGACTGGGAAAATTTTGGGGGCCTGGTTATGGCAAATGAGGGCTTAATAGTTCAGAAATTTTTGGGGCCTTTTGGGGGTTTTGGGAAATTTAGTTTTTTTCAGCAGGGCTGGGCAGCCCAAAACAGTGGGGCTTGGTGGGTGGAGCTGAGTTGAAGGAGCAGAGGGGTCAGCATGTGCTGCCGGGGATCAGCGTTGCAGAGTGAGACAGTTAGTAAAGTAGTTGTTGAGAAAAAGTTCAAGAGATAACACAGGAAGGAGAGGAGTGTGGAATTTAGAAGGATATGAGGGGAGGAAGATTCCTTTGGATAGCGCCAAAGTTGTCGAATATCCAACTGAATATGTACAAAGTTATAGTTTATTGAAGCATAGGAAACTGGAGAGGAGGCCGGAGGTTCTTCACTTCTAGAGACAGCAGGAGTTCTGGGAGAGAAAGTAAATAGCCGACAGGCAGCTAGGCAAACCAGCAGGTAGCCTGCAGTGACTAGTTTTATGAGCTATGTCGGAAACTCAGACAACACAGAGAGGAAGGTTAAAGGGGGACCTCTTCATAACTGTGCAGTTGCTGATGTGGCTGAATGCTGAGGTGCAGACAACTCAAGTGGATTTCAGGTAACTGCTGGAGATCAGTAGTAAATACCTCATAGATCCTGGAACAGTTTTGCGTAATTTCCAGTTATTTTCCGCAGGTGCACCACAAATTCCACACCATACCTCTCCCGCAATACTAAAAGAACTCTGGTAAGGGTGGTTGCTATGGGCAGACGCTGTTGGGGGGCTCTCTCGAGTGGTCTTTTACAGCATGAAGGCTCCTATAAATTAAATACTCTCTGGGAGAACAGTTGCTACATTTGTAATAATAGACATGCATTTAATAGCTGTATGTTGACACATTAAGAATATAATTGGGTTAGCATTATGACAACAACATCAACTTTTTCCCAGTCCAGTCATCTATTCATATCTGTTGATTGGATGGTAGACCATCCTTTCCCAGATCCAGATCTCCCTTCTTCCAAACCTTCCTTCTGCTGCCGTCCTATGTGTTGGACCATTCCTATTCCAGACTTTGCAGAACAACTCATGTTATATCTCTGTTAATTAGATGGCATAGAAACCATAGAAAAAGACCATTCCCTGTTGTATATCAAGAAAATATGCAGGACTTTCATCTCTGGAGAAACTTAATTGTTGGCAAATAAGAGGTTGGGGAACAGGCTCACAAGTAATTGAAAGTGCATGGAAGGGAAAAAAAATGCCCAGTTCTTCTGTGCTGAATGGTCACTCTTATGGGCAGGTGTAGATCCTCTGTGTCAGCCACAAGTTTGGTGTAAGGCTTTGTAGAAAAGCAGAGTCTAAGTAGCCTCTTGTCTTCACCCTCAACCCTCGCAAGGGGGCTTGGACTCCATTATAGGAAACTCCCAAATCGCTACCCCCCGACGAGTTCACTTGCAGTAACAGCTGACATGCAGGTGTAGTACAGGGGGATTAGTCAGAGACATAGTCGAGACATAAGTAGATGTCAGTGCAGGCAGCATAGACTGGTCAAAACCTGGAAGTCAGGGCAGGCAAAGTTAACTTGTAAAAGGAAAGCCAAAGGCTGATACCAGAAAAACACGAACAGAAGCAAAACTAAACTCAAGGTAGAACACCAAGAACACACCAACTAACTGGCACTAAGGAATTGGGTGGAGCACAGAGAAAGGTCCCAGAGCATTGGCTTTGGGAAAACTGGGTGGTGCGTGCTGGCCCTTTAAGTCAGGATGGGGATGCGTATGTCTGCTCTAAGGGAGACACTGCAGCTGTAAGCCATAGATGTCTTCTGTAGTTGCCATTGTAGGAGATTAGACCGGCTTATGGGAGTGGCAGCTAAAGACCAGTGGTTTCAGGAGTGAGACATGAAATGCATTGGGAATATGTAAGGAAGACAGCAGATGAAATTTGTAACAGACAGTGCACTCTTAGCTGAATGCATTCACAAGAAAGCCATACTCTGTTCCAAGGCTGGAACAAGAGAGGAACCCTGTGCTTCCTTTCAGTTTGAACTTGGTTCGAGTACCCGCCTTTAACAGGTATTAATTTTGCCAGATAACAAAGAAGATCTCAGACTTATGAATTCACCACAGGAACTTTTGTGGCAGAAGGAAGTGCATGAAGTCTACGAAGATGTTGACCGCATACTATATAGAAAAGAGAAGAACCAATAGACTCTCTGTCATAATTGTGTAAGAAAATTCAGCCCAAGGTAGCAGAACCACGTTATCTTTGCATGTGGACATGAAGTGCCGGAGCTCGTTTCCCAAGGCTTGATTAATATGTTCCTCCTGGTTATTGGACTGAATGTGTTATGCGAAAGAAACGTCCAGCTTTGAGTAAAGGGCACACCAAAGCTTAGAGGTGAATTGAACCCATTGATCAATGATGATATGCAAAGGCAGACAACGGAGGCAAAAGATTTGCCTAAAAAAATGTGTGGTAAGTTGGGGTGCCATGGACAGACAAGGCAGAGGGACATAATGGGCCATTTTAGAAAATCCCCAATGACCCAAATGACAGTTCAGTCGGAAGAAGGCTGGGAGATTCATGACCAAGTTCATGGCGATGTGTATCCAAGAAGACTTAGTCACAGGCACACACTGGACGGGCTGTCACAAAGTCCTTGAAGTCTTCAGATAAGGCAGGCTACTAACAGTGTCTGGAGATCAGATGGAGAGACTTGTGAAATCCTGAATGACCAGCCAGCCTGGAATAGTGACCCCAGGTCCAGACCTGTTTCCTCTGTGTTGGGCAAAAAGGCTTTACCTGGAGGAATCTTGTGGGGTGGTGTCAGTGGTGTGCTACTGCCCCTTTAAATAGTTCCTGTCTATTATCAGCCTTAGCCGGGGTTCTATGGGTTAAGTCCTGGGTCCAATCTTTGGCTGAGGCGAGGTATTTTTAAAACCTCTCTGCTTCTTCATTCTATGACTGTGATTGTGTCTGTGTCGTGGCTAGCACATTTACCTGGTGGTTTGAGAGATACTTTTTGGTTCCTGACTTTGACTTGATCTTCAGTTATTCTTCTGCTTCTTGTTTTGGTACTTAAATCACCTCCTGGCTTGACCCTGGCTTGTCTGACCATATTGTGTCTTTGTTTGCTCCTTTCAGTTCCTTGTTCATTTGTCCTGGTTCGTTTGTGTATGCTTGTCTACATAAAGGCCATCCAGGGCAAGACACATGTGCAGGTTTGCTCTTTTTGAGGCGGTTACTCTGCTTTAGGTGGGTAAAGGTCAGAGGATAGTTCCCTGAAAAGGCATATGGGAGATGCAGAAATCAGTTGTTCCAGATCAATTAAGTGCTGAGACCTGGTTGGTGACAATCAGCGATTTAGATACAGTATCGCCTTGATGTTTTTTCTGCATGTCTGCAATGCAAGAGAAAGTTAAAATGAGAGAAAAAAAAGACCAATGGGATTGGCAAGTATACAGGCATTGCACAGATCAAAGATATTGTTGTGATCAATATACAGTATATGGGGTGTCAAGCTCCTTTCAGCAAATGGTGCCATTCTTATAATTCCAGTTTAATAGACAACAGCTTCTGATTATATAAATTCTCTTGGTAGGGAAAATGTTTTAGAGAAGAACCCACACATAACACTCTTGCCTATGGAATTTTTTTGGGATAGGATAGCTCCAGCCCCAACAGAGGATGCGTTCACCTGAAAGAAAAAAAGGCTTCTTAGAGTTAAGATGATGTAGCACAGAAGTTGACACAATAAGCATTTTTTTTAAACAAGATTAGGCGTCTTCTGCTGCTGTAGGTCCATTATATGGGATTAATTAGATAGTAGCAAAGCCACGGGGAACGAGCCAGAGTAGAGCCAAGCGTTACTCCAGTTTTCCCCAGAACACGCAACGTTTCGGGGGACACGCCCCCTTCCTAAAATATATAAATGTAAAATTAAATTAAATTTGAAAAAAAAAAGTTTTACCTGTTTGGGACTTGCAGTAACTCACAGGGATTGTTTGCTTTTTGGAACTTAATTGTGAGGGGGGGTCCTCTCTTTGCGGGAAATGGCACCCTCTAGTTCCTAGTGCATTTTGTTGTTTTTCTTTTTGTAGCACAGAAGTTGACACAAAAGCTTTTTTTAAACAAGATAAGGCGTCTTCTGCTGCTGAGGTCCATAACTTGGGATTGTTGCCTTTCTTGGTGAGGGCTACTGTGGAAGCCTCGAGCATAGAACAGTGTAGAATAAATTTCCAGTAATAATTAGCAAAACCCAAGATGTGTTGGATAGAACGGAGTCCCACAGGGCATGGCCAATTCAGCATGGCTGTCTGCTTCTCAGGATCCATCAAGCGGCCTTGGTCTGAAATTATGGACCCCCAGAACGGCAAGCTGGAGGCATTAAAGAGATATTTTTCAAACTTCACTTAATGCCAGTTTTCACAAAGATGAGAGAGGACTTGTCGAACACTTCTGTGGGGGCCCGCCTCGAAATCTGAAGAGAACCCTGAGAAAACGTCCAAATAGACCACAACACAGACATACAGTAGATCTCAGAAGAAGTCATTTTAAAACTCTTGAAACATGGCTTGTTTGTTACAAAGACTGAATGGCAGGACCAGGTATTTTAAGTGTCCATCTCTGGTATTGAAAGTGGTTTTCCACTCATCTCTGTCACACATATGGATCAAGTTGTTTGCTCCATGGAGATCGAGTTTAACGAAGACTTTAGCCCGTCAAAGAGTTTTGAGTTTAAAGACAAGGAATAACTGTTTTTGATCATAATTTTATTCAAGCCCCTGTAGTCGATACATGGAGGTAGAGAGCCATTTTTTTTCTCCAAAAAGAAGAACCTGATGCCAGATGGAGAAGTTAACTTGTGAATGAAGCATTTTTCCAGATTCTCCTTAATATTGACTGACATAGCCTCACTTTTAGGCAAATACAGAGTGTACACTGTCGAGATGAGGAGTAGTAGCTGCCTGGAGCTTAGTAGGGTAGTCATATAGCCCATGAGAGGTCTTGCCTTGAGTCTTATAGAAGACATCCACAAAGTGTCTATAAGGTGCAGGTATCCCACATAGATCTGAGACTTGTGAAGCTTGGCGAGGTCTTGACAGGCAGGTGACATGTCACCTTTCACCATACTGAATTATCTCACCGGTATTCCAGTAGATCACCAGAGCATGCAAGCGCAACCATCAGAGGCCTAGAACAGGTCAACTTCAGTAGTACATAGAAGTACAGCTTCTCATGAGAAATGGCCCCTATGTGCCGCAGTAAAGGTTCTGTGCAATACTGGATGGATACTGCAAGCACTTGTCCACTGATGGAGGAAATAGATAGATGCTTTTTTCAGACTGGTCACTGGCAGGCAATACTTGGACACCAGTGAGGCATGGATGAAATTTCCTCAGGAGCCAGAATCCACGAAGGCAGATACTTCAAGTCCGGTACCAGAAGGCAGAACCAGGATAACATATATAGTCATAGAGTTTATGGGAGAGGTGATCCTAGGTGGTTTCCTGGCCAGACCAGACAATTCATCAGAAAATTCTTCTTCCCAACACAGTAGAGACATATTCCTATGCGTTCTCCCTTAGTCAGATGAAGCCTCTCCATTTGCATAAGTTCCTCTGGAGCTCTACATGAATATGGAGAGAATCACATTGTCTTTCCTTGAAGCAGATGTATAATCCAGGTCAGAGACATGATTAGATTCTCTAGGTTGGTGATTATGTCTCAACTGACCAATTTGTCTTTGATATAACCAGCAAGATCTTCCCAGAAAGTGGCAACAAAAGCCTTGTTAATCCAGGTCAATTCGGAAGAAGAGTATGGTATGGTGCCCCACAGATAAGTCATCTTGTCATAGCAGAAGGAGTGCAGAAGCTGACAAGAAGACATGCCTGGGTTCCTCGAATACCTTCCAGAAGGTGGACAGGTATGCTTGGAGATCAGAGGGGGGTAGCCCATGCAAGTGCTTCACTGGAGATCAGGGAAATGTGAATGCAACTTTGACTTTATCTGTAACAAACTGTTGCAGCAGGACCCCCATTCCATAGAAGGTTTTAGGTTTACCATTATATTAAGTGATAGCGGAAGATGCATACTGGGGTAGCCTGTTGTAACTGAAGGTGGAAAAACAACTGGAGCTGGAACAGCAGCCAGGAGATGAGTCATGATGGTCTCCAACATCTGGAAAAGTTGTTTCTGGCGGGTGCCCTGACAAGCAACTTTGGCTGCAAGGCCTTGAGTTTCAGTCAGGGGAACTTTGGCAGGATCTATGCCAGTTTGTACTGTCAAAAGTTGCTCAATAAAGGGAACAATAAAATATCACATCCTAGATCTCAATGGATGAAATATTCCAGTTGCAATTCTTTACTCATTACATAGTGGAATGTGTTGAGAACAATAAAACATAAAAATAATCAATAAAAATTAAAATGACTATCCCATGGAGATCTTGATTTGGAATGATACTCAAAATAAAATGGAAATTCAAATTTTAGATTGCTCCAACTTTAGTGGAAATGCCTCAAGACAAGGAAATGAGGCTCAGTGGTGTGTGGCCTCCACGTGCCTGTATGACCTCCCTACAACACCTGGGCATGCTCCTGATGAGACAGCAGATGTTCTCCTGAGGGATCTCCTCCCAGACCTGAATGGAAGCATCAGTCAACCCCTGGACAGTCTGTGGTGCAAAATCACAGAAAAATGGGACATAAATCACCAAAAACTACAAAGCCACACTTACAGCTCAATGGCTGGTGGATACACTGAATACCAGCAGCGGGCGTCTCTGGCCCTTGTGCTGCATGGGAAAATATAGCAGGTGCCATTAATTAATGAGCAAATGCTATAGGTACTAGTTCACACCAGCATGCAAAAAGCCACAGTATAACACATGGGGAGATAAAGCGATACAAAGGGTAACGCCATTTATACAGTTACACCATGCTGGGTTTCAGCTTATATCACCCACAGAAAAATGTGGGCAAGCTGCCCAGCACTTAGCAGGTGCACTGCACAAAATACTTGTACCCTAAGCTCCCCAGTATTTTAGGGCAAACAGATAACATGCTGGAAAAATATCAAAATGTGAGGTATTAGTTGATACAGTAGCTACAGTACGCAAGCTCGCAAGCCAACGGCAAGGCTCCTCATTTCTTGCGAGTCCCTACACTTTCAAAAAACAAAATCACAGAAAAATGGGACATAAATCACCAAAAAACTACAAAGCCACACTTACAGCTCAATGGCTGGTGGATACACTGAATACCAGCAGCGGGCATCTCTGGCCCTTGTGCTGCATGGGAAAATATAGCAGGTGCCATTAAATAAAGAGCAAATGGTATAGGTACTAGTTCACACCAGCAAGCAAAAAGCCACAGTATAACACATGGGGAGACTGCAAAAAATGCAATAATACAGATGAAAATTGCATATAGATAAAGCGATACGAAGGGTAACGCCATTTATACAGTTACACCATGCTGGGTTTCAGCTTATATCACCCACAAAAAGATGCTTGCGTACTGTAGCTACTGTATCAACTAATACCTGTAACGGATGAGCGGGGAAAGCGGGTAGTGGACCCACTGGACCACTGCCGGGCTTGCTCCGAGGGGACGTAACCAAGTGGCCATTGGGCAAGGTATCTTCACAGAGCCTTTGATGGTAAGGTTGACTGACCCCAACAGCCACCAGGCGCCATCCCAGAGCAGTCCCCAGCAGTGGCAGTTGACCAGACGGGCCAGAAGTGCCAAAGCTAGGCACCAACAGAATAGGGACAGAGACAAAGCAGACTAGAAGTAAATATGTGCAGGTACAACAAAGACAGGACAAAACAGATGCCAAACAGGAGGATAAGCAAAAGGTAAAGGGAACAATAAATAGACTGCAGACACCAAGAACATAAGCAGAGACATAAGCTAAACTCAGGCAAGAAACCAAGGCATGACCAGGGCAGGAACACGGGCAGAGAACAAGGCAAGGAAACTCACAAAGACACAGACAGAGACACAAAGAGACCACATGGGCACACCGGACTGCTAACAAACAGATCAGAAAAACACAGCAACAGACTACACCAAGAGACAACAACAAAAACAACAACATGACACAACAAGGATCAGGCAGGGAGTGTGAGGAGAAGCAGGCTTATAAACCCACAGGTGGAAGGGGATTGGCAGAGGAAGCCCAACCCTGCTGCACACTGTGGGAATAAAGGAAGGGAAGATGTGGCCGCCGCCCTCTATAGAGACAGGGAATCAGGGCAGCAGCCAAGATGGAGGAGCAGCAATCACAGGTGAGTAAGCAGAGGCTACAGGAGCGCTCACAGCGACACTGCAACAGGAAACAGATCTGCGATAGGAACATAGGTACGACTGCGGTTCGCAGCAGAGGCCGCAGCGCAAGGACAGGAACGTGGCACGGACCGTGACAGTACCCCCCTCCTTAAGCCCCCTCCTCCTCCTCCAATCCACAAAATGGAAATTCCACCTAGTCTGGGGACCGAAACAATCCGGGGGCAACCCCAAAACCAACTACAGGCTACACAGCCAGTACGGGGAATACCTAGGAAATGGAGGTGCACAGGAGGAACAAACGGGGCACTAGGCAAAATGGGAGGGGAACCCAGGGCGAGACCGTAAGCCACGGGGACTCAGAAGGCTCAGGGCGAGACCGTAAGCCACGGGGACTCAGAAGGCTCAGGGCGAGACCGTAAGCCACGGGGACTCAGAAGGCTCAGGGCGAGACCGTAAGCCACGGGGACTCAGAAGGCTCAGGGCGAGACCGTAAGCCACGGGGACTCAGAAGGCTCAGGGCAGACCGTAAGCCACGGGACTCAGAAGGCTCCAGGGCGGGACCGTAAGCCCCGGGGACTCAGAAGGCTCAGGGCGAGACCGTAAGCCACGGGGACTCAGAAGGCTCAGGGCGAGACCGTAAGCCACGGGGACTCAGAAGGCTCAGAAGGCGGGTAGTGGCCAGCAGCTCCCAAACACCAAAAGAGAAAAAAACACTCCCACACACATAGAGACAGCCAGAAACAAGACCTGCACATGGACCAAAAAACAGAGGGCAAAATGTCAGCGGAGTCCAGGGCCTGATCCTACTGTAACGGGTGAGCGGGTAAAGCGGGTTGTGGACCCACTGGACCACTGCCGGGCTTGCTCCGAGGGGGCGTAACCAAGTGGCCATCGGGCATAGGTATCTTCACAGAGCCTTTGATGGTAAGGTTGACTGACCCCAACAGCCACCAGGCGCCATCCCAGAGCAGTCCCCAGCAGTGGCAGCTGACCAGACGGGCCAGAAGTGCCAAAGCTAGGCACCAACAGAATAGGGACAGAGACAAAGCAGACTAGAAGTAAATCTGTGCAGGTACAAACAAAGACAGGCCACACCACCTGCCAAACAGGAGGATAATCAAAAGGTAAACGGAACTATAAATAGACCTACTGCAGACACCCAGATCATAAGCAGAGACATAAGCTAAACTCAGGCAAGAAACAAAGGCATGACCAGGGCAGGAACACGGGCAGAGAACAAGGCAAGGAAACTCACAAAGACACAGACAGAGACACAAAGAGACCACATGGGCACACCGGACTGCTAACAAACCAGATCAGAAAACACAGCAACAGACTACACCAAGAGACAACAACAAAAACAACAACATGACACAACAAGGATCAGGCAGGAGTGTGAGGAGAAGCAGGCTTATAAACCCACAGGTGAAAGGGGATTGGCAGAGGAAGCCCAACCCTGCTGCACACTGTGGGAATAAAGGAAGGGAAGATGTGGCCGCCGCCCTCTATAGAGACAGGGAATCAGGGCAGCAGCCAAGATGGAGGAGCAGCAATCACAGGTGAGTAAGCAGAAGCTACAGGAGCGCTCACAGCGACACTGCAACAGGAAACAGATCTGCGATAGGAACATAGGTACGACTGCGGTTCGCAGCAGAGGCCGCAGCGCAAGGACAGGAACGTGGCACGGACCGTGACAATACCTCACTTTTTGATATTTTTCCAGCATGTTATCTGTTTGCCCTAAAATACTGGGGAGCTTAGGGTACAAGTATTTTGTGCAGTGCACCTTCTAAGTGCTGGGCAGCTTGCCCACATTTTTCTTTGGGTGATATAAGCTGAAACCCAGCATGGTGTAACTGTATAAATGGCTTTACCCTTTGTATCGCTTTATCTCCCCATGTGTTATACTGTGGCTTTTTGCATGCTGGTGTGAACTAGTACCTAGAGCATTTGCTCATTAATTAACGGCACCTGCTATCTTTTCCCATGCAGCACAAGGGCCAGAGATGCCCGCTGCTGGTATTCAGTGTATCCATATCTTGATATTTTTCCAGCATGTTATCTTTTTTGCCCTAACATACTGGGGAGCGTAGGGTACAAGTATTTTGTGCAGTGCACCTTCTAAGTGCTGGGCAGCTTGTCCAAATCTGTTTATGGGTGATATAAGCTGAAACCCAGCATGGTGTAACTGTATAAATGGCGTTACCCTTTGTATCGCTTTATCTATATGCAATTTTTGTAAGGGTTCGGTGGATTCGCTGGACCACCGCAAGCGATGATAGTTAAGCCACGCCAGGGAACGGAGTCTAAGTAGCCCCCGGTTTTCACCAGAACCCGCCGCAAAGCGGGATGGACTTGCTGCGGCGTGAGGCTACCAGGTCGTTACCCCTGACGTGACTTGCTTGCGGTGGCGGCCGGGGTACTGCGTGGTACAAAATCGTAATCCAAAGGCGTAGTCGGGGACAGGCAGAAGATCAGGGCAGGCGGCAGCGGTTCGTGGTCAGAGACAGGCAGACGGTCAGGGCAGGCGGCAAACAGGCAAGGTCAGGAAACGTAGCAGAACGGACTGGTACACGGATAATCAATATGGACTCAAAACACACTCTAAGCTCACTAAACGCACACCAACAGACTGGCAAGGAGTGTTGGGGGCGTATTCCTTATATAGGACCAGCTCCCGGTAATAAAACAATTCCCGGGACACGGGCCTTTAAAAACCCAGACCAGTTGTCACCCGCGGCCTTGGCCGGGCACGCGTGCGGCGGCCAGGAGGGGACCGGCTCGGCTTACAGGGCGTGGCGAGGTAAAGGCGGCGCCCGGCCAGCAGGGGGATGGTCGCGGGCAGCCGGGCACCCGGCCGGACCCCTGAGGGCAGGGGGGGGGGGCCGCGGGGAGGGGGCAGTGCCCGCGCCCCCGTGACGGGGACCCCCACCCCTTAGGTCCCCCCCTCTTTTTTTGGAAACCTGGAGAAGGAGGTTCAGGAGAAGGTTGGCTCAGGCCCCCCCCAGGAACCTCCCCGGCCCGAAAACCCCCCTTCCCCCCCCAGTCAATAAGAAGAACCCTTCCCCTCCCCTGTCTTCCCCCGCCAGGCCTAAAGATGTTATCAAGTTGGCCACGGGGAGAGGTGAGACAGCCCAACGGGAGAAGCGATTCAGCACCCAGCCTTGAGGGAGAGACATGGAAGGCGTTCGGGACAAAAAAGTGGGGGCAAGCGGAGCTTGTAAGAAAACCGGGTTAAGCGCCGGGATACCACAAAAGGACCCAAATACTTAGGACCCAACTTGTAGCTGGGACCTTGAACGGATGTATTGGCCGATAGCCAACCCTATGCCCGGCTTAATTAATTTAGGGCGGCTTTTTGGTGCAAGTAGAGGCCCGTAGAAGGGCCTGTCGTTTTACTTGCCAGAGTGACTTGGGATGTCCCATTTGGGCTCCACAGCGGGGGAGTCACACGGGGAAAGGGGCAGAGGGAGGGGTGTGGGGGGTGTAGCCCAAAACCAAAAAAAAGGGGGAACTCCGGGGAAATCGAGTCTAAGGGAAAATTATGGGGAAAATTTCCGCCCGGGGGAGGAGGTCAGCCCAGTTATCCTGGGGCGGACAAAAAATGTCGCAGAAAGGGTACCTAAAACTTGGTTGACCCCTCCCCCTGCCCTTTGGGTTTGGGGGGATGAATGCAGATGAGAAGCCAGCTAAACCCCTTAAAGGCAACAGGGCCCCCCAGAATTTCGATACAAACTGGACCCCCCTGTCAAGGGGATGATATGCAAAGGGGCCCTGCATTCGAAAGTGTGGGGGAAAGAAGTGCTGGGCCAGCTGGGGGGGGATGGCAACCCGGGCAGAGGAAAAAAAAGTGAGCCATTTTAAAAAAAATTTGTGCCCCTCCCAGATGCCCGTGGTTTCCCTGGGAGGCGGGAGGTCAGTAAAAAAATCCACCAATATGCGACCAGGGTCTCCTGGCCCCGGAAGGGGGAGGAGCAAGGGGGGGTTTCTGAAGGGGGACTTTGTTACGGGAAAGGGAGGCACAGGCCAGGACAAAGTCTTAACACCCGGGGAGGGGGGCCACCAATAATAAGGGGAGATTAGTTCGGACTTATGGATTTCGGGGTCCCCGGCAGTTCGGGGAACCCCACTTCGGATACGAGGCCCGCACCAGGGAACATGGTCTTTCCGGGGGGCAGACTTTGAAGGCCACAGGGGCCGCCGTGAGGATAGCTCAGGTGGGATTATATGTGCAGAGGCGGCTCCAGCCCTATGTGTAGAGGATTAGAGAGGGCGTTGCTTGATGTTTTCCAGTGGCCGAAAATGAAAGAAAATGAACCTGGCGAAAAGAGTGACCACCTGGCTTCCCGGGGGGTTTAGTTTTTGGGGCAGACTGCAGGAGAGAAGTTCTTGTGTCGGTGAATAATCGTGGGGTGACGAGTCCCTCCGCAAGTGCCCCCATTCTTCTAGGGCTAATTGATGCCGTAATTCACGATCACCGATAGTATTTTTTTTTTCGGCTGGGGTGAAAGTTTTGAGATGAAAGCCGCAATAGAGTTTTCCGGGAGGACTTTGAAGGGAACCCCCACCCCCCTACCGAGGGGCGTCCACCTAAGGAAAAGGGGTGCTGGGGGCCCCGGGCGAGACAGAATGGAGCAAAAGGAATGCTGTTTTGAGGCGATCAAACGCTTCTTGACCTGGGTGGCCATGTTTTGGGGGTTGGATTTTTTTCGTAAGGGCCACCAGCGGGGCCAGAGGGGGAAAAGTGAGGGATGAATTGCTGTAATAATTTGCGCCCCCCAAAAAAATGTTGGATAGAGGGGAGGCCCACGGTCGAGGCCATTGTAAATTGAGACAATTTTGAGGGATCCTTGGAGACCCTTATCCAGACGATGTACCCCAAAAAGGGGCAACAAGGTGCGTTAAAAAGAGGCATTTCCCAGTTTAGATATAACTGTTCACGGAGACATTTGATCCCCGGCGGACATGAGGCGGTATTTCCAGGTCAGGGGAGAAGTTGGTATCCAAGAAACAATCCCCCCCAGACGAAAAGGAGGTCTGGGAAGATTTTAAATTGACAAAGTTCTGAAAAAAAACTGGGCGTTGCAGAGGCCCAATGGCATACGAATTTTTTAAAATGGCCATCTGGTATTAAAGGTGTCTTCCATTCGTTCCTTCAAATACAATCGGTTTAAGCTCCCGTAGACCAGCTTAAAAAAATCTTCGCGCCAGCAGGCGATCGAACAGCTTAAAACAAAGGCAAGGGGGAAAACGTTTCTTAATAGTAATTTTGTTGTCCCCAAAAAAACGATACAGGGGGGGAGAGAACCGTCTTTCTTTTCTACAAAGAAAAATCCAGCCCCCCGATCGAGGAAGACTTGTGTTGAACCCTTTTCGGAGTTCTCCGGATATACTCGGACAACCTTATTTTCCCGGGAGGAGAGAGGGTAATCTACCCGAGGCGGAGTGCCAGGAGAGGTCAAGGGGGAAAATTGAACGGTGGTGGGAGGCAATTTTCCCGGCCCTGTTTTTTGGAAAAAAACACGGCAAGGTCCTTTTTAGGAGTGGGAAAAACCGACAGGGGCTTAGTAGGCTTGACAGAGGGGGGTAGGCGGGAGGAGTACCGGGAAGGCAAGTGATGGCGAGGTCCCCCAGTGGATGATTTCACCCGTGCCAGTCCGGTGGAGCATGGATTTTGTGCCGGGGGAAGGCCCAGGAGGATACCCGAAGGGGAGTGAGGCAATACGCTTTTTAAAAAGTTTCCTTGTGTAGGGCCCCTATCTGTAACGTGGGGGGAGCATGCGAACCGAACGCGTCCTTTGGATCCCCCTTGAGGAGGAGACGAACAGGGGTTGTTCAGGGGGTCCCCGGGGAGATAAAAGGGGAGACCGAGTTTTGGCTGATAAAACTTCCTGCGGACCCCGAATCCAGAAAGGCGGGGGCCTGGAAGGTCCCTGTCCGGCGAATTTCAAAAATGTCGGGAAGGGTCAGACGGGGGGGGCCCACTGACACCTAGGGGATGCCTCTCCTGCGGTCTAGGTGCGAGATTTTCCCCGGGAGGGACCAACAGTCCCATGAAGGGGGAAAAAACCGCCAAGTAGAAGCTACCCTGCCTCAAACGACCCCCAGGAGGTTCTTCCTGGGTCGGGGGGCCTTTCCGACCTGGGGGGTTTCACCCTGGGGAAAACCATTGGCAGAGGTTGGGAGGTGTTGGAAATAAGGAGCCAGACAAGGTGCCGGCTATTTGAGGGGCCCCCATTGGGGGCGGGGCTCTTTTTGTCTCTCGGCAAAGTTTTGTAAATTTCGGGTGGCCAAAGAATCTTTGCCAAAGAGGAGGGGAAGATCTGGGCCCAGACCCATCTTTAAATGGTCCCGAGGACCTTCCCAGAAAGTTCCCCAAACCCCTTGTTCCCAATTTCTATTCTGAGGCAGGGTCGGAAATGTGGAGTAGGCCCACGTGGACTCCCCTGATGGAGAGGCAGGGTCCCCCGAAAGGGAGGTGCCCCGGTTCCCTCAAAGGGGACTGTGGGAAAACCCTTGGGGGAAGGGCTTGCAGTTTAAGCCTCAGGGATCTCTCGATCCCCAAGGGGAGGGCCCAGGCCAGGCTTTCCCGTTAGGAGAAAATTATGAAGGCACTTAGCCCCTCAGTAGGGAATTGTCCCCCAACATCTCAAGGGGGATGGGCATTGACTTATGAAGCTTCTGCATTTTGGGGTCCCCATCATACGAGAGGGGGGCCGGGAGGGGCAGGGGGGCCCGGTGCGGAAAAGGTAGGCCCCTGGCTGCAGGAGCAACGGGGCTCAACGGAAGCAACCGCAGGCAGGTTTAGACCCCAAGGTTTCCAAAAACGGGGGGGGGGCGAGTGGGATATCTGGCTCTGCTGAGGGCGGGGTGTGACGCCCGGAGTTCGGACAAGGACCCCGGCGGAATCCAGGCCAGTCTTATTAAGGGTTGGTGGTTCGCTGGACCCCAAGCGAGATAGTTAACCACGCAGGGAACGGAGTCTGTAGCCCCCTTTTCACCCGAGCCCGCCGAAAGTGATGGACTTGCTGCGGGGTGAGGTACCCGGTCGTTACCCCTGACGTGACTTGCTTTCGGTGGCGGCCGGGGTACTGCGTGGTACAAATCGTAAATTCAAAGGCGTAGTGGGGACACAGAAGTCAGGGCAGGCGGGCAGCGGTTTGTGGTCAAGACGGGAGACGGGAGGGAGGCGGCAAACAGGCAAGGTCAGGGAAAATATGGAACGGTGGTACAGGTAAAATAGGACTAAAACACACTCTAAACTCACTAAAACACACCAACGACTGGAAAGGGGTGTTGGGGGGGGTATTTCCTTTGGACCAGCTCCCTAATAGACCCAAATTTCCGGGGAAATGGCCCTTTAAATCCGACCAGTCATCGCTCCGCGGGCCCTTTGGACACGGGGACGGGCGGCGGCCAGGGCGGACCGGCTCGGCGTTCCCGGAGGTGGCGAGGTAAGGGGGCCGGGGCCCGCCAGCGGGGGTGGTCGCGGGCAGCCGTGGCACCCGTGCCGTCTCCCTGTGGGCAGGGGGTGGCGGCCGCGGGGAGCGGCAGTGCCCGCGACCCCCGTTACAGAACCCTCACCCCTTAGGTCTCCCCTTTTTTTTCGGAACCTGGAGGGGGGGTTTAGGGAGGTTGGCCTCGGTTCCCGGACCCCTCCTCCGGCCCGAACCCTTCCCGTCAATAAGAAAGAACCCCTTTTCCCCCACGTTTCTCCCCCAGAACCTCCTTGACCAAAGTGTTATCAGAGTTGGCCAGGGAGAAAGGGGAGACAAACCAGGGAGAACGATTCAGCACCACAGGGTTGGGAGAGGGGACATGGGGGGTTCGGGGGCACGTAAAGTGGGAAGGCAAGGGGGTTGTAAGACACCCGGGGGAAGCGCCCAGTACCAAAAGGACCCAAATACTTTTGGGCCCAACTTGTGTGGGCACCTTGAAGCGGGTGTACTTGGCCGTAGCCCCAAAACCCATCACCCCCCTTAAAATTTGGGCCGCAGGGGGGGGTCCGGGGGAGCCGGGGCACCCCGCCCGGACCCCCTGGGGGGGGGGCGGCCGGGGGAGCCATGCCCGCCCCCCGGGCAAAATTTTTCGTTTTTTGATTTTTTGCAGTCTCCCCATGTGTTTATGTGGGTTTTTGCTGCTTGGTGTGAAATATTCCTAACCATTTTTTCTTTATTTAATGGCCCTGCTATATTTTCCCTTGCGCAAAAAGGGCCAGAGACTCCCCCCTGTTGGTTTAAGTGTATCCACCAGCCCTTGGCTGTAAGTTGGCTTTGTAGTTTTTTTCAGTCTGTGGTGCAAAATGGCATTGGTGGATGGAAAGACAAATGTCCCCAAATGGTTGATTGGATTAGGTCTGGGGAATGGGCAGGCCATCCATAGCATCAAGCTTCTTCAGTGGAAATGAGACATTATTCAGCCACATGGGCCCAGCATTGTCATGTATAGAAGGAACCCCAAACCCACTGCACCTGACATGATTCCGAGTGGGGCTGAGGATTCATCTGATACCTAAAGCAGTCAGGTTAACCTTAAATCAGCACATTGGGGCTTGAGCCCTCCAAAGAAAGCCTCTTAAAAGGGGGGGACGGGAATAAAAACACCCTTTGGGCAGAGCCCCCCCAGCCCCCCCTCAATTCCGCTTAAAAATTTTCCCCTTGTTTCTCGCACCTTGCCACTTTCTAAAATAAAAACACCATATATATATTGGTGGTTGTTGTGCAGAAAGGCCGGGGAGTTAATGCTGTAGATTTCGCAAAAAAAAAACGCATCAAAATGCACCAAAACCCCTTCCCCTGTGAAAAAAAAAAGCCTAAACACAAGCAAACAGAAAAAATGGTGCGGAAACCCCCCATCACAGATTTTGGTGTGCACCCTTTCTTTACAATCAGGGGCGTCCACATGGCACTAATAAACACCAACATAACCTAAAAAAATCACATCACCCCGTGTAGGTATCATCAAATGGATAAGCATGTTAAAATAGAAGAAAATGCCCCTGACAGCAGGGACCCCGGGGGAAAATCATTTATGGCAGTTGTTCCTTTCCCCCTTTTCTTCTCCATTGCCCAAATCTCCATTATGTCTTCCCTATGGTTGTTTCCCTTTTCCCTTTTTTCTCTGTCCCCCTTACAGCATGCAATGTTTCTTCCCGGTCCTACTCGTCCCCCTAGAATTTCCACAAATCTCTTGACTCCTCTTTTTCCAGCACTTTCCTTCAATTCCCCCCAAATTTTTACAAGTCCTTTCCCCTAGAGCCCAAATGTAATGTGCCCCACCAGTAAAAGGTTAGTAATTGTACCCCCAAAAAGCGATGTTAGACCCTAAAAAAATTTGAAATTAAAAAATGAAAGTGGCATGTTTAAAAAAAGGTAAACCCCCCCCCTTTGGTAGGTAAACAGGTCTTCCTCCTTTAAATTGGGGGAAAAGCTGGGGCGCCCCCAAATAAACTAGCCCCCCAAAAAAAGGGAGCTGGGGGTGCCCCCAAAAATAGCCATTTTGCTGGGGCTGCCCCCAGTAAATAGCCAGGTTTTCAGGGACTGCCCCCCGTAAAATGCCCGGTAGCTGGGGCTGCCTCCATAATCGAAAGGGAGGGCCCAGTAATTTGCCAGGAGGGCCCGAAAATTTGCCAGGTAGGGCCCGGGGGGAAGGAAATTTGGCGGTAGGGCCAGTATGTGCCCGGGGAAAGGGTACAAGCAGCCATTTTAGGGCCCCGTAATTAGCAGTCAGTGCCATATGTAGCCAGGGGGCCAGTAATGGCAGGAGGCCAGTTTTGGTTGGCAGGGGAAGTATATAGGACAGGGAAGATATAGGAGGAAGGGCAAGGATAAAGCAAAAGGGAGGGCAAGTATATAGGAGGCGGTATATAGGCAGGCAGGCCCGGGGGAAGTATTAAAGGGAGGCAGGTATTAAAGGGAGGCCCGGGGAGAAAAGGGGAGTTTATAAGGCAGGCAGGGAATATTGAGGAGGGAAGGGACAGGGCAAGTATATAGGCGGCAGGTAAATAGGCAGCAGACAGGGGGAATTAAGGCAGGAGGTTTAGGCAGGCAGGGCAGGGAATTATAGGCGGAAGTTTATTTAGGCAGGGAGGGCATGTTTAAATGGCAGGCAGGTATGGAAAGGGCAGGTTATAGGTTGGGGGGCAGGGCAGTTAAGGTAGGCAGGCAGGGCATGTTTTTGGTAGGAAAGGGGGTATATAGGCAGGGGGGATGTATATATAGGGAGGCGGGCATTTATAGGTAAAGGGAGGCAGGGGGATGTAATAGGCGGCACGGCATGTATATAGGTAGGCAGGCAGAGCATGTATAGAGGCAGGCATGTATATAGGCAGACAGGGCCAGAATAGTTTAAAAAAAAATAAATAAAAATAATACTTACCTGAAGTCTCTGATTCTGCTACCTCTTCTCTCCTCGTCCGGAGCGGCCGCTCTCATCCGAGTCATTACATCGCGCACCTACCCCGCGGCCTCCTGGGAGCTGAATGGCTGGGATCAGAAGATCGTTGCGGCCCCTGAACATGCGCCACAGACCGACGCCGGGAGTCGAGGCTCGCTGGGGGAAACACCGGCCCCCTCGGCGGTTGCTCCGAGCTGGCGCTGCGGCCCGGACCCCAGCGGCCTGCCTCTTTCATGCTGAAGGATGTTGCAGGCAGCAGAACTTTCTCCACAGCATCTCCAGACTCTATCACATCTGCACAGGATGCCAATGTCGAATCTGCTAATCTTGGTGTTCTCTGGCACATGCCAATTGCCCTGCACGGTGTTGGGCTGTAAGCTCAACACTGACTTGTGAATGTTGGGTCCTCATCCCACTCTCATGGAGTCTGTTTCTGACACGGAGATTATTGGTCTGTTAGAGGTAATTTTGCAGGCCTCTGGCACTGCTCCTCTGGCACAAATAAAAAGTTAGCAGTCCTGCTACTGGGTTATGGCCCTCCTACAGCCCCCTTCACGTCTTCTGGTGTACTGGACTGGTATCTGCGACATACTGTGGACACTGTGCTGACAGATACAGCTAACCTTCCTCTCACAGCTCGCATTGATGTGCCATCCTGGATGAGCTGCACTAACTGAGCAACTTCTTTGCATTGTAGACATCGTCTCATGCTACCTCTAGGGGTGAGAGCAGAGACAAAATGCAAAAGTGACAAAAACAATCGCTAAAAAGGATAAGAACAGAGAAATGGTCTGTGGTCACCACCTGCAGAACCACTGCTTTATAGGGGTTGTCTTGCTAATTGCTTATCAAGGATTGAGACAAGCTATTCTGGTGCCCTAGGCAAATAAGGCATATGGTGCCCTACCAATGGAAAATTCAGCCCACTCCATATTTCTTTGATCCTTTTCTTTTTGGGATGAAGTGTCACCCTAGGTGGTCGCCTACCTTCTCCTACCCGTCATCCTGGCACTGTGCCTATTATTTCTACCTGTTGTCTGTTTCATTTGCACAACAGCAGAAGAAATTGATTGACACTCAGTGTTGGTTCATAACTGGACATATGGATTTCACAGATGTGTGATTGACTTGGAGTTACATTGTGTTGATTAAGTGTTCCCTTATTTTGAGCAGTGTATAAAGATAGATAGATAGATAGATAGATAGATAGATAGATAGATAGACATATACTATGTTGACATATAAATTATTATTTGTTGGTGTGTAAATATATCCTAACTGGGCTGTAGAAAAGCTACTGATGACTTACACTAACTTACTGTCACGTCAAGGGAGGTACAGTGAGCACTGACTGGAACCCAGCCCACTGTCCCTGCCTACTTGACATGCTGCCCTAGGCGGCAGACAGCAACTGGGAGACAGTCCCTGCACTGCTAAAGTGCTGGGGCCGTCAGGAGGAAGAATAGTAAGACAGTCCGGGCAAATAACAAATCGGAAACGCGAAGCCACAGATCAGAACCAGAGGGATAAATGTAAACAAGCCGAGGTCAAACACGAACGGGAGCGAGGTACAAAATCAGAAGACAAGCCGGGGTCAGGAGAACAAGCCGAGGTCTGGTACACGGATAACACAATATAAAGCACAAGTAACACAAGGCAGCCAGGAAATATCGCAGGCGCAACACTCAGCTAGCAGGGAGTTTAAATGTGTTTCCCGGATATCACCCCTGTAGCTGATTCTAGTGACCTCTGGGTCCTCCTATTGGCTGGTGCGACACACCCCCTGTCAGGAGTGGCTGGACCTCTGTCACTCACACAGCTCCCAGCAGACTGTCTATCAGGGTGATCAGCTGCTGCAGACCTCCCTGCAAGCCGAGCGCTGCCCAGCCCTGACACTTACCTTACTCTTACACATCCACTTCCATCTTGCAAATAAATTTTGGAACGAGGATGAGTTAGCAAAACTGAGAAAAACTTGTTTGCTCTCCCATGCAGCTCTCTCTATGACACTTAATTTCAGTAGGAACATTAAGGATATCATTACTTTTGAGCAACATGTAATTTAAATATATATAAAATATGCACTTCAAAGGGAGCCGGATAGTTGATTTTTACTACTCTATCTGAAAGCAAGATGTAACAGGGTAAGGAGGACTTTCACTTTTTTTTAAAGGGGTATTCCCATTTAATTAATTTAATTGATTTAATTAAACCTCTCTCTGCTCTTACGGGGTTAGCAGTGGTCGGGATGTTGAGGTCATTCCCTGCTGTCTTCCTTATCTTGAAAGACTGGAGCTTGTTTACATTACTTACTGACAAGCTTTAACCTTTTAGAGCTCTGTAGCCTTGTGCTGATAAGCCACGTACAGCTTAACCAGGAAGCGTCTAAGGGTATGTTCACACAGCTTATTTTGGGGCGCTTAATACACGGGGAAATGCGCCCCATAATTACTGTAATACATAGCTCTCATAGAGAACTATGGATTACGCCTCCTCTCCCCACGCGTACAATACGATCGTATTGTACTCGCGTAGAGATAAGTATGTCAATTACTTGCGGCGATTACGTGCCTCGAGTAATGCATGTCTATGGGACGAGCTCCCGAGACACACGATATACTGCGGTGCGTACTGTACTAAACCTGCCTTTGGCTCTGTAAAACAATGTTTCACTGGCTGATCAGACAGTTTTGCACTCCGTCTCCTCAGGCTGTGAGTGGTTCTATAGTAGTGATTAGCATCTTCAACTTCAAGCTGTTACTCTGACAGAGCAGGAGATTTTTACCTCTAACATTATTACAGACATTTTTATGTTGTCAAAGTCTGACTAACATAACTTTTTTATTGTTTCTGCATATGGAGCTGATTAAGGGCTTGCTTTCTTGCGGGATGAATTGATGTTTTTATTCGTACCATTACGGGGTGCATATGACACTTTGATCACATTTTAATAAGGTTTTTTTGAGGTGTTTTTTTTTTTTTACAACGGTCACTGTGCGGTTTAAATGACATCCTAGCTGTACTCAGCAGGTCGATGTGATTACAGAGATACCCAATTTGTATTTTTTTATGTTTTACTGCTTTTACACAATAAAAACACTTTTATTTACACCTTTTTACATCGCCATGGTCTGAGAGCCATAACTTTTTATTTTTCTGGTTACGGAGCTGTGTATGGGCTTGTTTGTTGAGGGATGAGTTGCCATTTCATTGGTATCAATTTTTGGAGGACTAGACTGTTTGATCGCTTTTAAGTTTGTTTTTTAGAAGGCAGGGTGAAGAAAATAATGCAATCCTGGTAGTGTTTTTTATTTTTAAAAACCGCCCCCAACCATGCAGTATAGTGCCCAAGTTAGTTTTATTGGGGGTTCGATTACAATTTTTTTGCCGAAAACCCAATTTATATATTTTTTTTTTTTCGTGAAGACCCTTTTGGGTTTTTCACACGGTGCGGTTTTTTGGTGCGTTTTTAATGCGTTTTTGGAAGGGGTTTTTTGTGGGGAAAGGGCAAAAACAATTAATGCTATACATTTTGCAAAAAAAAACCCCTTTAAAAAAAACCGAAATTAAAAAATGAAACCAAAAAACCGCCCCGTGTAAATTTGCCCCCTTTAAAAAAAAGGGGGTTTTAAATTGTTAAAAAAATTTTTTATGTTTGCTACTTCTGTTTACCCATAACTTTTTATTTTTCCCGTATAAAAATTTTCCGTTTTAACAAATTTTTTTCCCGCCTTTTCGCCATGGGGGTTAAATAAAACATGACTTTTTTAATGGGGTAGGTCGTTATGCAGGGCCGGTTTGTTTCCAAAAATTACCTGTTTTTTTTTTTTTTGGGGGGGTGGGGGGGACTGGTTTTTTGTAAAGGGAAAAAAAGGGCAGTTACATGTTTTTTTTTTTTTTTATTTTTTGTGTTTTACTGTTTTTTTTTATTTTTTTTTTTTTTCCCCCATAGCCCAACTTTTATCAGTGATCTTCACACTTTTCCCAGTTTATTGAAAGTACAAAACACCCGACTTCCCTTTTACAGATGTTTATGGGAAAGATATTTCAACAAGCTTTTTGGGGAAAAAACCCTGCTTATTTACTTACCCTTGAATTTTTAATTAATTTGGGCAAAATTTCTCAAAAATTCGATTGGGTTTACTTCGCCAAAATTTTCCCGTCAAAATTTTTTTTCCCGGTTAATAATTCCCTTGGGGAATGAACCCGAAATTAAAAAAAACAGTTTTTCCCGGGCCCTGCACAGTGCCCGCGGGGCTTTAAAAACGTTTTTTGCCTTGCTTAACTATGCAGAGGGAGTTTGGGTTTTGGGGTCTTCATAAAAATGTTTGTTTTAGTTTTAAAAAGCAATGACTGCCCCCCCGCTCTTAGAATCGCTTCACTTTTAAAATTTTCCTGGGCATTTTTAAAAAGGGCAAAAACTGCCCAAAAAAAAAATTAAAGGGGGAAATTTGTGGGCCTGATAATGTCAGGTAGCCCCCAGTGGAAAAAAAAAAGCTGAGGGCTCATTGGCAACATCAGTAAAGAGTGTGGAGGTGCCCGGTGGCCACCCACAGCAGAAAGAGGTCAGAAAAGGGGGGCATAATAAAACTTTCTGGAGGGGGCAAAAACCAGGATTTGGCCACAGAGTGGCAAAAATTGACAGAGTGGGGGGGTTAAACGGCGGGCAGCCACCAGCACCCAGCATGATGCCCAGAACGGGCCCCGGCCCCTGCATAGGGCAAACCGGGGAATTTTTGCCCGGGGGGTCGTCCGGGGCGCCGGGGCCCGGGGCCCCCGGCCCCGGTTTCCGCCCCCCGAGGAGGACGGTTTTCCCCCCCCACCCGGCCCCGGAGTCCCCGGGCACCGGTTTTGTGGGCGCTACGGGGCCCAAAAAGGATCGTTCAGGGGAAGGGGGCCCCCTGGGGCAGAGGGGCCAAACCGGGCCACCCTCCCCCCATGGCGGGCACCCCGGGGTCATTTTAAACCCAAACCAAGGGCACCCCCCACGGCCCCCCGCCTCACCGCGGGGTTGCAAAAAGCGGGCCGGGGCCCCGAGCATCGGGGGTCTATGACCCCGTCTCCCTTAGCCCCAGGAGGCCGCGGGGCAGGCGCGCGATCCCGAGGGACGTCATCGCGGGGGCCTGCTCCGGGGGGGCCCCCGCTCCTCGGGCCATGAGCGGGCCCCCCCAGCCCCCGGAATGAAAAATTGGAAAAGGGGAAAAGGGGACACCCGGTATCCTGGGGGATTATTACTTCTTTTTTTTTTTTTTTGTTTTTTTTTTTTTACTTTATTCCAAATTGGCTGCCCATAAATTCCCCCTCCCCCTTTTGGCAAACCTAAAATACCCCCCCTGCCCTGGTTTAAAAACAAAACCTCCCCTTTGGTTTAAAATAAAAGGCCGGGGGGGCCCCCCCCCCTGGCACCTTTAAAAACAGCCCTCCCCCTGGCTTATACAGACCTCCCCTGGCCCTACCTATATACAAAACCTGCCCTGGGCTATTTCCCAGACTCCCCCTTTGGTCCCCTAAAATAAAACCCGGGCCCTGGCTATATACGACCTCCCCTTCTACCTATAATATACCCCTGCCCGGGCCCTACCAAATATAACACCCCTTTTGGCCTGGCTATATACAGCCCTGTTTTGGGCCAAAATTATACAGCCCTTTCCCCCCGGCTATATACACCCCTTGCCCGGGTACCAAAATTTACGCCCTCCTGGCTATTTTTCAGCCCTGCCCTGGTACCTATATCCCGGACCCCCCCTGGCTTTTTTAACAGACCTGCCCGGCTACCTATAACAGACCTCCCCTGGCATATACAGACTGCCCGGGGCCCTTAAAATAAACCCCCGGGCCCGGCTCCCAAAAATACAGCCCCCCCCTGGCTAATACAGCCCCCCCTTTGGAAATTATCCCGGGACCTGCCCTGGTTTACCTTTTTTACACCCCTCCCCTGGCTAAAATACAAAACCTCCCCTGGTTTCCTTTTTTAAAAATAACCCTTTTCCCCCCCCAAAGGGGCCCCAAAAACCCTATAAAAACCCCCTTTGCCCCGGGCCCTATAACGCCCTCCCCTGGCTACCTATATAAAGCCCTGCCCTGGCTACCTATATAAAGCCCTGCCCTGGCTACCAAATACAGCCCTGCCCGGCTAATAAGATGCCCTGCCACTGGCTGGCTATATGAAACCCTGCCCTGGCTACCTATATAAAGCCTGCCCTGGCAATATGATGCTCTGCCCAGGCTAAACTATACCCTGCCTGGATATATGATGCCCCTGCCCTGGCTACCTATACCCTGCTGGATATATTGATGCCACTGCCCTGCTACCTATACCCTGCCTGGATATAATGATGCACTGCCTGGCTAATGAAGCCCTGCCCTGCTGCCTATGCAACCCTGCCCCTGGCTGCCTATACCCTGCCCTGGCTGCCCTATAATACACTGCCTACCTATACGCTGCCTTTAATATCCCTGCCTACTTATACACTGTCCTGCCCCTGCCTATATACTTTCCCTGTCCTGTCCCCTGTCTGCCTATAAGGTGGCCCTGTCTGCCTACAACGGCGCCCTGCCTGCCATTGCAACTGTCACTCCGACCTGCCACTATCTGTCATTTTTTAATTATCTAATATTAGGGTCTAACATACGCTGTTTGAGGAATTGATATGAAAGTGTTGGAAAAGAGAAGAGTCTAATATGTATTTGTTGAAATTCTACAGGGACGATAGTGACCACTAAAAGGAACACTGCAATGCTGTGACCGTGACAGAGAAAAGAACTTGAAGAGATACAACAAGGAAGAACGCCATGGAGGTTTGTGCCAGAAGGAGAAGAAAAGGAGAAGAAACAGCTCCCATCAGAGATGACGTCTCCGGTATTCCCTGCGGCCATGGATCGATTTTACTATCCTATTGTTGATATCAGTGGTGTTTCTCGCACCACTGTTTCTTTTTTACTTGTGTGTAGGGGGCTCTCACACGAGCGGTTTTGGTGGCAATTTTTTTATGTGTTTTTTTTTTTTGTGCAGAAATGTTCAGCATTAAACTGCTTTGCCTTCCTGCACAAAATTGCACCAAAAAACTCTCCGTGTGAAAGCAGCTTTATAGTGTAGTTTATTTTTAGACAGTGTGAGGGTGAGAACAATGGGAATTTTTAAGCGTATATTGTATGTGGGCTGCTGGGGTCTTAGTGCCAGGCTGATTTTTATTCCCAGTCCGTGCCCTGAACAAGACCCAACCTTTTTTTTAGAGATGTTGAGTCACAAGACTAACCAAAAGAAAAAAAACACTCCAGTCCAGACCATAACAGGAGGACGGGTTCGCCCTCCAGGAGCGTCAAAACGCAGAAGAAGAGAGTAAGAATCGTTAGCTATAAAATATCTCCACCACATCCGTTACAGCTGAACAAAGCCAACTTCTAAACAAAGGATCTGAATTATGTTCCTGGAAACAAAATGAATCTTTCTTTTCAATTCAAGTGGATTTATACAAATAGTGTCGGTCAATTAGGCTTAAGATGTCTACTAATAAAGAAAATCAAGATAGTGTCGGAAAGTATGTTCAAGACTATCAAGGCGTTTAAGTAAAAAAAAGTCATTTGATCCATTGTGTGCAAACTCACTTTGGAATATTTTCTCACTAATTGGTCATTAATGAATATTTTACTAAAAAAAAAGGAAGAAGGCTCCATATTGTCCGTAACTTCCATGATAACCTTTCACCCTCCTGAGGCAAGAGCACTTCAGGAGTTGTCTCAAATAGGGGGAGGGTGTTTTTGGGGGGGGTTTTTAGTATTTAATCATAAAAAAAGAGCCGATAAAGGGGGGGGCAAACAGTTATCATGGACCGGAATTTTTATGTAAACAAAGCCGAATGAACATCTATTAGATGCTAGAAAGTGTATAGAAATTAACCTATGATCCCACCATTGAAATTAACAAGAAAATTGATCACATTGTATGGAGACCACTTACTTCAGACATTATTGATCTAAACACAAAGAATTTATTACAGTAACCCATCCTCGGATCCTATTAATCTATTTTTGTACCCATAGGGCACAAGGACCTGATGTCGCCACCCATGTAGAAACTCCATCGTGTTCTCATGTGTCCCTCTCTTTAGAGCGCCCTGGCAGTTTTACCTAGATGGTTTCCCCCAACAGAAACATAAAAAAAAGAACTTTCTTGTCCCTACTGACACTCACCCAATTTCCACAACAAAAATCAACCATGTGGAGTGTGATGACGACACGTTCATGAGCACCACTTGATATTAAGTCCACTTATACAAAAGTATACCTTTATTATTTGGGCGTACAGGCATCAGAGAAGCTCTGATGCATGATGTAACTTTAACCAATAGACCACATAACCTTTTGATGACGTTATTATTTCGATATGGAGCTGCTAAAAACAATTTTCGATATGGAAATGAAATTTTTTACAGATCCAAGGCTTATCTATGGGCTCCGCCTGCGCGTCAAGTGCATCCAATCTTTTCATGATCAGGTTTGAAATGATCATGTACATACAATCGAATTTTCCACACATATAAAGTTGTGGCAGCGATATGTCGATGACGTCATCTTATGTGGAAACGGGAATGAGAAACAACTAAAATGATTTTGTGGGGGTAATCTCAACCTCGACATCCATTGATTAAATTTAGCCTAAATATTCAGTAGGACTGAATAAATATTGATGTTAAAATTATTAGATGGACTTCAAGTAGTAATACTTCCAAACAACGCAATACCTTCTAAACCCACAAAACGTAATAACATCTCCATCGATCAATTTTTCATACTCCTCATCCTTCCAAATATTTTTATGGCATACAAAAAGCCAATGATAAGGGCACGTCGCATTTGTTCAGATATTGATATGTATGATTAAAAAATGCAGAATAGGTTAACAATTCGTAAAAAGATGTTACAATGAGAAAAAATTTGGTACAGAATAGTTAAGAAATCAGAGCAAAAATAGAGAAGAGTTTCTAAAGGAAAGTAACGAATAAACAACAGCCTAGATTTAATTCATTTTCCACGTAATGTAAGCATTCTAACATAAAAATAAAATGCATTAATCTAATTGGCACTTGCAACAATCTGACCCCAAGTTTTGACATCAGTTTAGGGACAAAGCACCACGGTTTATATATAAACGTGGTAAAACAATAGCAACAAGCCTTATATACACTCAGATAGCGCCCTACACAGATTCCAGACAAAAAAATCCTTCGATAAAAAACGTAATGAGGACACATCCTTGTCTATCGAGCAAACAACTGTTTCCGCTATATTTAAAGGATCACAACAATCAAACAACCACAACAGGGATATGACATCCCCATTTAAAATGAAACTTTATGTTGCACCAGCAACAACGAAATCAACATTGTTAAAATGTCCCCCTGAAGCAAATGGTATATAGGACAAAACAGCACCCAGTGAAAATTAGGATAGTGGAACAAAAAAGTGCAATTAAAATTTAAAAAATAAAAAAGAAAGCTCAGACGAACCCACAAACATTGGTGAAACAACTGTAGCGCAAACATTCAATGATACCAACAATAATAGTCTGTGAATTACGTTGAGTGTGTACTTGAACAAGTGAACAACTCAGATAGATGCCAAAATAAACTAGTTACTACAGAGGGAGCGTAATAGGATTGCAACAATGACACCAAATTGCACCAAATGTATAAATGAGTCTTGGTCTACGTTTGCTTATTTGTACTAATGCACTATATAAAATAAGCTCCTATACCTTTTCAAGTCCGTCTAAGCTATGAGACATTCATATTGTATTTTTAACAGTGATGTATTATATATGTCTTTTAGTATAGATAACATTACATGCACACCTTGTGTAATCATCGGTCAGTGAATAAAGAATGATGACGTGCCTTTACAACGCATGCTTGAGAAAGGGAGGGCGTTCCTTCCCGAAACACGCGTCATTTGAATGCGGCACTGGGCTGCAGACTCAGCATTAACGGCTTCAACAAGGTCTACTATGGACTAACACTCACCTCCTAAACAGGAAGAATCTGATACAGCTATTACCTGCGCCAACGTTTTCATATGTTTTTTCATTGCCTAAGGTTATCGTCATAGAACAATGATCTTTATGCACAATTTATAAAAATAAAGTAAAGTTCAATGTTTGTCCTTACAGCCTATTATCGTACGTTTTGACTCTTGCCTCCACTTCACAGGACACTACTCCCCCTTACCCACCTGAATCGCCAGGCTTACATACTGCAAAACTCTGGCCTTGGACCCCTGAGGATGTGGAGCAGTCCCCCCACTCCAACTCTATGACTGCTCCCTGTGAAAACCAGGACCCAGACTACTGCGTCTGCAAAGCATACAAACAAGAAAACGAATGTCAGCAACCTAACCGCCGCTGACACATTTAAATTACAGTTTTTTCCACCTCACTCAATGCAGGGTCCTTGGTGACACATATCTCTGGTCCACCCACAATCCCTTCTGTCCTCTTACATACTCTCCCCCCCCTCTGCCAAGGCCGTGGTTTCTGGGCACCTTTACACATCCATACAGTTATACCCTTGACAGGGCATCTGCATAACCCTGAATCTTCCCGCGCCTATGTTCTACGATGAGGTTAAAATCTTGTAGGGTCCATGAAGCCATCGGGTGACCCGAGCATTTTTCCTTTCTTCACTCTTAGCCATCTGAGGGGGCATGATCTGAAACCACCTAAACCTGCGCCCCAGTAGATAGTAACGCAGGGAATCCATGGCCCACTTAATGCTAGGCCACTCCTTCTCGATATCGAGTGATTCTTTCTCCTGCCGGGGATAACTTCCTACTCAGATAAGCTTAACCGTGTGCTCTTCTCCATTTACACCTAACAAAACACAGCCCCTAACCCCACATCTGACGCGTCTGTCTGAACACAAATTCTCTTGAAAAATCCGGGCAACCAACACGGCTGCCTACATAGGCTGACTTTAGTTTCTGAAAGGCCCCGTTCAGATCCGGGGACCATTTAAATCGCGGCTGACTTTGGCTCCTTTTTTTCGGTCGGTGAGGGTCAACGCTATCTCTGCTTGCGAATTTGGAATGAACCAGTCTATAGTACCCCACAATTCCCAGAACGGCCGGACCCTGTTTCTGTTGCTGAAGCTTCAGCTTAGAGACGCAGAAGCTGCATGCCGGAGGAAGGCATGAAAAAACAAATGCATGCATGACTTTGCAGGAGCTGTTGGCCACATACTGCTAAACATAGCTAAACCAAGAACCCACTGTAATTGTTTTTAGTGGATTGTTCTGTATTTAATAAATTAGCAAAGTTGTTTACTAAATATATCCACTGAAATTTTATGTGTGTTCCTGGGGACGGAGCCAGAGCTTTGGATGGCTTCCACTTATTGGAGTTTGAGTTTTGATCGCCAGACCCCCTCTCCTCGCCCCACGATGTACCCTAAGATACCGGGCTTCTCCATCCCTAATGTGCCGACTTGCTGGGTCAACCGTGAACCCCGCCTTCCTTAACGCCTCCAGACAGCCCGAACCTTAGACGGAAAGACTTTCCCAGTCCTGACTAAAAATGACTAGGTCAGCCAGATAGAGCCTGCGATATTTCCTTGTGGTGACGCAACACCCTGTCATGGCCCCTGGAACGTGGCCGGGGCTTCCCTGTAAGCCAAAAGGCTCCGGACATACTGAAAGACCCTCAGGCGTGGAGGAATGCTGTCTCTCCCCTAGTCTCCTTTGATAATGGAATCTGCCAGTACCCTTTGGTAAGATCCAGGAGTTCGTGAAATATCCGAGCCTGACCCAGTATCTCTATCAAATTTCAATCTACCCTGGGCATGGGGGTAGCATCTACCTTCAGACACCCGTTAAGTTTGCGATAAACGATCAACAAAAAGTCCCATTTCCCATTGGGCTTTATGGGACGAGGACTAAGGGGCCGCTAGACCACCCACTTATTTTGAATCCTCGATCACCCTAGGGCCAACATCCTTAGGACCTTCCTCGTAATGATCTCCCTGCGAGCCTCGGGCATCCCTATAGTGGTTTTAAATTGACCCTTTCCTGGGGGTCAGTGATTATCCTCATGCTCGAACCTACATTGTTTTCGACCTGGGGGAATTCTGTAAATAAATCTCTAAGCTGTAGTGCAACTGTTTTACACTGCTGCTGCTTGAGATGTGACGGTTACTCCGCCACTTTGACCTCTTCAATGGCTGGCGTCCGTTGGGCGACAGCGCACGGGGCTTCTAAAGGTCCCTATCTTTCCATGGATTTAACAAATTTACATGGTACACTTGTAGAGCTTCCTCCTGCCTGGTTTGGTTACCTGTAATACACTTCACTTCATTCTTCGACTACCTCATACAGAGCCCTTGCCATTTTGCAGAAACTTGCTTTCTACTCTGGGCACCAACACCAAAACTAACTCGGTCTCTCCCGGGATAAACTGCCTGAGGCCGGACTGACCCTATTTATAGGACCCTTGCCTAGGCCTCCTGAGCCAGAAGAAGATGCTCCTTCAACAATCGTCTCACTTGGCTATCCTCCTCACTGCTTCTGGGAGAATATTCACTATTACACTTTTATAACGATTGACTCGCCCTTCCCAGGTCCCTTGGCAACATCCAACAACCCCTGGGTGTCTGCCATATCACAACTCAAATGGTGGAAAACCCCTGTGGATGCTTGGGGGACCTCCCTGAATGGAAAACAGCAGATAGGGAAGTAGAATAATACACAGTTCTCGACCATCCATTTCACTACTCATTTTAACCATAAGCCATCAGGACTTTGTAAAACGTTCGAACCATGGGGGGCGGTAGCTCGGCATGGCAGTGTGAAGGATGTGCACTCCTTGCTCTCTCCAGCTACAACTTATAACCTGGAGCTAAAATCAGTACCTGACATGGCAAAACGGCAAAAAGCCAGGTACTCGTGCCCATACCCCGCTCCCTTCCTCCCAGGGCCGAAATAGCTCAATACTTGGCCGTTATGCGGCCCTGATGGACGATAACAGATACCCGTCTTCATCACTGGTGCCAAGAATGGCCGCCATGCCACCCGCACCATAGCAACCCGACACCCCGAGCATCTCCACCGAGCTGTAACCCCGGCTAGAGCAAAGACGACAAGAGGTGAGCCGGACACCCCGACACCCAACCTTACGCCTCAGCTTACCGGAACATTCGCCCGGCAATGTTCCCGACGGCGTCAGACCAACTGCCCGTGGTGGGGCGGGCGTTCCCGCACCATGACCTACTTCGCTGATTCTATTAGCGACTCTGCTTCTTCCGTCTCCTCCGGCTTCTTCCTGGCAAGTCACCGCCTGGGACGGACCCTCGTCTGCAGCCCCCGCCGCCCGACACGCGACTCCGTAAGCTCCGCAAGTCCTGGTTCAACGAGCAACCTCGCTGTCCATCACAGCCATCGGCGCCATCCTCGCCCACGTGGCATGGGAGCAGCTTTCCCCCTCAGTAGCGTGCTGCAGAAAGACTACCTGCTGCACAGGACTGCGGGACCGCGCATCACCAGCTGCCTCGCCGGGACAGGTATGCTGGGAGGGTTCTCGGGACTCCTCCATGGCCCACATATCTCCATACCGTCCTCCCCACCAGGGCTCAGCTTCATCTATGGGAGCAGCCGCAAGGGCCACTGGAGACGATGAAGGCAGGGTCCCTCCGTCTCCATACCTCCCAGCTACCTCAAGCCCTCAATCAGAGGCTCCATCTGCTCCCCGCGACATGCCCCTGAATGATGGGGTGGGGATAAGAAAAGATGCTGTCTCCCCATGTTACATCCATATGGACACAGATGTCCCCTCATCACAACCTATGCTTCCCATCCAGGTGTGCACTCAAGGAGCCATAGTGCCCATACCTGCACAGTCACTACCCCAGCAGCATAGTCGGGACATATATGCACCCATTTCTAGTGCTTCCTTGGAGGGTGTCCAAGGTGCAACCTCCTACTATGCGAGAGTTTTCTCTGCCAGTGGCCCCCACCACCACCAGCGGACTCCAGCAACCACGGCCATATAGCTACTATCCGCCACGCAGAGTTTACTGCAATGCCAGGGGGTCGCCACCTCCGGAGTTCTCGCCCAGAAGGTCCACCGGTTCCTCCTGGGGGACTGTGACCCCGACTAGACCTCACTCTGGGTCACAAGTGGACCCCCGCCAATGCCCTCATCATTATGCCTGTGCTCCATTCGTGCCATCTCATCCCAAGGCAACTACCTGGTCAACTCGACTTACTTAGCTCAACAGGTACAGAACAGCTCTCCGCATACCCCTGCCCCGCGCCCTCCTCCTGATGAAAGGGCCACTCACCAGGCCTCTACAGCCTCCTATCCGCAGGGCATTCCACCTCCTCTATCATCCCTAGAAGACTGCAAAAAAACCCGTCCAGTAGCGGATCTGAAAATATTAGACACAGTCCACTGAAAGCGGATATCTCGCGACCTCGCTCAGCCAACTTCTTGAATGAATCAAGCAAAATTCACTACCTTCCGCTCTGAGCTTTCACATCTTGCCACCAGAGTTGACTCCATTTCTCAAGCCCAGGACAATACCTCCTCCTCTGTGACGTCCCTCCAAAGCACTGTCCGACAACACTCCGAGCAACTGTTCACCCTACAACAGCATCTAGACGAATGTTCGTAAAATAGAAGTAGGAAAACAACACTACGAATAAGGGACTGAGCCGGAGTCAGACCACCAGCGACCCTCTCGATGTCTTAACCGATATCTTCAACAATCTTCATATATAGACCACCGTCCACATATTGATAGAGATCGATAGGGCCCACAGAGTCCCTCTAGACCGCCGAGCTCGACCCTCTTCGCCCTAGAGATGTTTATATGTCGATCCACTACTACGGTCTCAAGAGTAGATCCTCCACGATCCAGACACCAAAACGCAGCCTTTCCACAAAAGATGCACGCCCTCCAAATTCATATCTCTCACGTCACACCCACGCCCAGAGAGCTCCATGTCTCAAACCTCTAATCACCAATTCTGAAGAGAGAAGAACATCACTTACAGGTGGGTACCCATGTTGCTTCAACAATCTCAAACAAGTAATCCCCCTATTTTACTCCTTTTTTTCTCTAAAAATAGCCTTTTTTCCTCAGAGTTACAAACAAGGCGCAGCTTTCAGGTAGTATCACCCTTCCTCCCACTTGATTAAGCACTTAAAATAAAAAAGTGTGCCGTCTGAGCAAATAACTTTAAGTTGCAATACTTTCTCAAAGTTTCAATTCTTTAATGTGTATACCACAAACAAACATCCATTAAAATGACATATATACGATACGTAACCTTCTCTAGGATAGTTCCATTAATATTAGAAAACCAGCTTTTTTCCTGTAGACCGCGAGCAGCTTACAAACACCTATTCAGTGCATACTGGTAAAGAGCAAACCGACTCCTGCATCCTCCAGCTCATTCCACCTGCGCTTGGGGGTACCCATTTGCCCTCATCTCACGCATTGGGGATCAGACACTCTCCATACGCTCTCCCGAGGACATTCCTTCCTTCTTGCAGCCTTCCAAAATTCAGACATCACCTGGCCGTAGTGGCCACTGTGTCCTTCCCCATCCCCCGCTTCCAGAAATGTTAACAGATCCGACACCAAAGAGGGCTCGGCGAGACCTGGAGGGGGCCTACCCCCAAGACGACCCAAATTTCGGGGACGCAGACCGGATGGACACCCCACCACCTCTAGTAGGGCCCAATGCCCACCTCCCCCTCTGGACTCTTGAAGTCTGTTGTAATCGCGCTACCCCGTGCACTCATATCTCCAGGGGCGACTGTGAATTGCGGTAGTGACCTCACCCATAGCGCTCTACCCCATTTGATTACTCTCTCTGCCCATGTTATAGGTTATTATAGCTACAGATGATAGCCAGTTTCATGTTCTTTTTTTTTTAATATATTCCATGTAGGAAGGAGCCGGCCTCTCCTGATGTGTGCCTTCCTCGTTCCCCGCAATAGGAGGGGACTATCGCCCTTATCTGTTTGCAGGCTCAGTGCCCTCCCTGTTGGCTAAGATGTCTGCCCGTTCTATGTGCAAGGCTGTGTTGGTAACACCATTGTACCACCTCCTTTTTTTCCCCAATCCACCTTTCTTTCCTCCCTCGCCCCCCCCCTTTTTTTTTTTATCTTTTCCCTTATCATCCTCACCTTTCTTTCTTGGTGTCCTCTCTCTCACTCGCCCCGTCCTGCCCTCAGTCGTGCGGCCCTCTCGGCGGTCTGCTCCACATGATTCAGTCCTACCATGGGTTGACTTAACATAGCCCCATGAATGCTAAGGTCTCAAATTCATCCTATGAAGAGATATCATATCCTACGCCACTTTCACCACTCACCAAAAAACCACATCTTATTCTCCAATAGGACGCACTTCAAGACAGGACACACCCCTGCTCTCAAATGACAGGTTCTATACCCAGTGGCATTTTTGCTAGTTGCTCCCATTCTAAAACGCGGTGGTGTAGCGATAGCTATAATATCAAATCCCTCCCACACCAGGTCCTGATTGTGTTGTAGATTAGAAGCCAGATATATTGTCCAAAATATTTCTGTTAATGGCCAACTTTTCACGATTAATAACGATTATTCACCAAATCAAGGGCAGGCACCTTACTCACAACATTTCTTGAAAGGATTTCCCCCGATTTGAAAGGCACGGAGCTCCTTAGTTGGGATCTCAATTTAACCCTAGATCCGACATTGACAACTCCACGGTAGAGCCGCCCACCCCTTACTCTGCCATTAAAAACGTTAAAAAAGCCCTTTTGCAGTACCACTGTGTGACGGTTGGAGTTTGCAACACCCCACTACTAAGGACTACCCCTTTTTAAACTCAAACTCACACGGTACATATAGCCGCATCGACCACATCTTAGTTCAACATAATGCCCTTCCCTGGCTACGATCCTCCTCAATAGGTAACATTCTTTTATCAATCACGCCCCCGGTATTATGTTTTTTTTTGGTCCCCTCCATATCTAACCAAGCTAAAACCTGGAGACTGAACGACTCCCTGCTTTCTGATGTGGCCTGTACAGCGGAACTTGAATCAACAGTAGAAAACTTCCTGTCGGACCACGAAAATGATGTCACAGCCCCCATTTATAAATGGGAAGCACCAAATGCGTGCTCCGTGGGTTCTCATCAAACACGGTATAGGTTGAAAAAAGCGAGAACCACTCGTTTATCATGGCCCACAGAAAATATCCTCTCTGGAATTATGCATAAACAAGCTCTATCTCCTTCTATTTTAAAGGGACCTGCAGCTGGCACGGCTGGAAGCGAGACGCCTCTTGGAGATTTCTTGGGGTCGTTACCTTCAGTCATTTCGCAGCTCGTGCTATGAACATGGTAATAAAAGTGGCCGCCTCTTAGCTAGGGCTACGAGGGAGAGGATTTCTCGCTCCTTCATACCTTGTATCAAAAACCCAGATGGGAACCTTGTCCACACTTATATTAAACAAGACCGGCCACTTTTTTTCTTTTTTGTTTTTGTTTGTGTAGCCTTCGTTCAGGCACAATCACAGGGCCTCCAACCCTACTCGTTCCTATTCAAGCAAAAGAGTGCCAAGGAAACTTAAATAAAAAATGACAGCTTTTTATAATCCACGATAAAAAAGGCTTCATGTAAGCACATAGATATCATCCAATGTTAGGAAGGCACACATGCTCAAAAAATGATACAAAACGTAAACAGACCGACAGTCCTTTCTTTGACTCGGAAAAGAGTTTCACATGGAGATGCCTGGAGACCGGGCATCCGCACAGAGTAGCGACGTTTCGAGGAGATCCCCCCCCCTTTCTCAAGCATGCGTGGGTGATCCCAAGCCTACATTTATAGGGGTAATTAAACACACATGTTTAAAAAAAATAAAAACAACTATCCTAAAAATGCTCGCAAATTGTAACTTTTTATTAATTCCTTTGGAGCTAGAGAAATTTAAACGGTGTAATCCACTCACAGCTTCCTTTTGTAACAATTTTGTTTGCAACTGTTTAGGATTTTACAATTGACTTTTTGTAGCACACACCAACGTAATCCTGCTACACTATGTTTTTTCAGCTGCAAAAATGTCGTGCTACTGACGATTCCCCAAACACTTTTTTACCTTCCTCTGAATTACTCTCATTTTTCTTATTCAAAAACTGTCTAATCAATGATTTATGCTCATTTAATCTAATTTTTACTGCTCTGCTGGTCTGCCCTACATATATCTTCCCACAGGGGCATTTAAGCATGTAAATCACTGCTTCACTGTTACATGAAATGTGATCCCTTAATATATATATTGGAGAACCTTTTGTGGGGTGATCAATACGATCACCTTTTATAATCCCCGAACAGTGTTGGCAATGACAACAAGCAAAAGTGCCTGAACGGGTCGACCCAATTCTAGTCTGCACTGCGCCTTGTAGTTTTTTCTTTCTATCAATATCTGCAGAAACCAATTGCTGCCCTACCGTTTTTCCTCTTCGATACACATACCTAGGTGGGTTTCTAAACAAGGTACCAAACTGGGGATCTGATTGCAGTATTTTCCAATATTTCCTAATAGCCTGCTTGATTATACCTGCATGGCAATCATATGTAGACAAGAACATCAAAGTATCTTCATCCTTTTTCTTTGAGGGTTTAGGTTTCGAATATATTTCCCTGGATATACCAAAGACTTCCAATCCTACTTTTTCAAGCTCTTCCCTCAAGTACCCTCTGTCAACAAATTTCTTTATGATCCTTTCCATATTAATCAAATATTCACCATCACTTGAACAAATACGTCGTGCACGAACAAATTGAGACTTTATAATTCCCTTAAACACCTGCGGAGGATGCTGGCTCCTATTAACGGATATCCCGTTAATTGAAGGCACACAAGCAGTTAGAGAGACTCTCGTTCAGAATCCAAAATTGTCCAATAGACAGATTGCATTTTTAATGCAGCTGTTAGATATAATTCTTACAAAAATTTTTTTTCGTTTTGGTGAAGAATTTTTTCTTCAATTACAAGGCACCAGTATGGGCTCGCCGGCGGGACCCAGTTATGCTAATATTTTTATGCAGTATTTTGAACGAGAGTTTGTCTTTTCTCAACCCCTGTTCAGACATGCAGTTTGTTGGCTTAGGTACGTCGACGACGTTTTCCTACTCTGGTCCGGTTCTGGTTCAGAGTTGGAGAACTTCGTCAGACTTATTAATGAAGCACATCCATTAATACAATTCTCAGTTACATGTCATCAAAAGGAAATAGCGTATCTAGATGTACTTGTTAAAAAAGATGGTACACTGTACACAAAAGACACTGATACTAATAATATTTTGTATCGTAGGAGCCAGCATCCTCCGCAGGTGTTTAAGGGAGTTATAAAGTCTCAATTTGTTCGTGCACGACGTATTTGTTCAAGTGATGGTGAATATTTGATTAATATGGAAAGGATCATAAAGAAATTTGTTGACAGAGGGTACTTGAGGGAAGAGCTTGAAAAAGTAGGATTGGAAGTCTTTGGTACATCCAGGGAAATATATTTGAAACCTAAACCCTCAAAGAAAAAGGATGAGGATACCTTGATGTTTTTGTCTACATATGATTGCCATGCAGGTATAATCAAGCAGGCTATTAGGAAATATTGGAAAATACTGCAATCAGATCCCCAGTTTGGTACCTTGTTTAGAAACCCACCTAGGTATGTGTATCGAAGAGGAAAAACGGTAGTGCAACAATTGGTTTCTGCAGATATTGATAGAAAGAAAAAACTACAAGGCGCAATGCAGACTAGAATTGGGTCGACCCGTTCAGGCACCTTTTGCTTGTTTGTCATTGCCAACACTGTTCGGGGATTATAAAAGGTGATCGTATTGATCACCCCACAAAACGCTCTACAATATTTATTATCGGATCACATACATTTAACAGCGAAGAAGTGATTTACATGCTTAAATGCCCCTGTGGGAAGATATATGTAGGGCAGACCAGCAGAGCAGTAAAAATTAGATTAAATGAGCATAAATCATTGATTAGACAGTTTTTGAATAAGAAAAATGAAAGTAATTCAGAGGAAGGTAAAAAAGTGTTTGGGGAATCGTCAGTAGCACGACATTTTGCAGCTGAAAAACATAGTGTAGCAGGATTACGTTGGTGTGTGCTACAAAAAGTCAATTGTAAAAATCCTAAACAGTTGCAAACAAAATTGTTACAAAAGGAAGCTGAGTGGATACACCGTTTAAATTCTCTAGCTCCCAAAGGAATTAATGAAAGTTACAATTTGCAGCATTTTTAGGATAGTTGTTTTTTATTGTTTTAACATGTGTGTTTAATTAGCCCTATAAAATGTAGGCTTGGGATCATCCACGCATGCTTGAGAAAGGGGAGGGGGTCTCCTCGAAACGTCGCTACTCTGTGCGGACTGCCCGGTCTCCAGGCATCTCCATGTGAAACTCTTTTCAGAGTCAAAGACAGACTGTCGGTCTGTATACGTTTTGTACTCATTTTTTGAGCATGTGTGCCTTCCTAACATTGGATGATATCTATGTGCTTACATGAAGCCTTTTTTATCGTGGATTATAATAAAGCTGTCAGTTTTATTTAAGTTTCCTTGGCACTCGTTTGCTTGAATAGGAACCTTGTCCACACCACACCAGACATTGCAGGAGCGTTCAAGTCATTCTATTCAAAATTATACAGCTTACCAGACCCGCAAGCTCCTTCCCAAACTCATTCCCCGCCCCCCCCCACTCTCTCCCGTCCCTTCCTCAGGAAGCAATCCAGAGCTTAGAATTACCTTTCTCCCCCGAGGAATTGCGGTCTGGTATCTGTGACCTGCCTGGAGGTAAAAGCCCGGGCCCGGACGGATACTCGGCCAAATTTTTCCAATGTCTGTCCCATAGGCTTTCTGCCCCCCTTTTAGACGCATTTAATGACATCTCATCCTCATCACACTTCCCTGTGGCCTCCTCCCGGGCACACATTACGGTCATCCCCAAAAAAGGAAAAGACCCCCAACTTTGCGGCAGCTACCGGCCCATTTCGCTACTTAATGTTGACCTTAAGATCTACGCGAAACTGCTGGCCAACCGACTCAACGTCTATCTTCCTGGATTAATACATCCGGACCAGGTTGGTTTTGTGCCCGGGAAACAGGCCAGGGACAATACACTCAAAACTCTGGACTTAATCCACCATGCCCGACTTCATAAGATCCCATTAATGATCCTTTCTTTAGACGCCGAAAAGGCTTTTGACCGTATCTCATGGTCCGCTCTTACTCAGACGCTTGCGCACATAGGCCTAGGCCCAGTGTTCACCTCAAAAATTTTAGCACTGTATAACTCCCCTTCGGCCCAAGTTAAAGTGAACTGCTCTTTCTCAGAAGCTTTCTCCAACCATAACGGCACACGTCAAGGCTGTCCCCTCTCACCCATACTATATGTCCTCATCATGGAGAACCTTTTGGGCTCGATCCGTACCAATCCGGACATTAGGGGAGTTACATTTGGAGGACACGAATTCAAATGCTCTGCGTTCGCAGATGATCTTTTGATCTATGTCACCAATCCACAAATTTCTCTGCCTTCCCTGATGTCCGAATTGAGGCGGTTTAGCACCTGGTCTAACTACAAGATCAACATGTCCAAGTCTGAAGCCCTAAACATCTCCCTCCCCCCCTCGGCTATATCCTCCCTGAAAACAGCATTCCCTTTCTCCTGGCATTCGGGTGCAATATCCTACTTAGGGACAAAAATTCCATCTGACCTTAACCAGTTGTTTGAATTAAACTTCCGTCCTCTCCTCTCCCAATTCGCCCAGACTCTCCAAGCTTGGAAATCCAAGGCCTTTTCCTGGTTTGGGAGGATCAATGTCCTAAAGATGTCTCTCCTCCCAAAGCTCCTTTACTTACTACAAACAGTGCCCATTCCACTCCCTGCCTCCTTTTGGCAGCAGCTCCGTAGAAGTTTCTCTGATTTCATCTGGCATCCAGGCCACCCCAGACTCAAAGCCGGGTTGTGCAGACCCAAGGACAGGGAGGGGGAGTGAGTCAACCAGACTGTAGGCTATATTACTTGGCCTCGGCCTACCAGCGATTCATTGACCTAGTACAGGCCAAACTATGGGTTTTCATTGCACAGACTCTCAGCCCCCTGTCGTTGGTCTCTCTCCCTTGGCAGCCGAGCTCGGTGTTCCGGAAGTCAGAGACCTTTTCCTTCACCACCCTCCAGACCTTGATTATTTTGCATAAAATAAAACCCAAGAACTCACTACTTGATCTTGCAGGCCCTCTAACCCCCATCACAGACAACCCGCTCTTCCCCCCTGGAAAGTCGTCAGCTACCTTTTTGGGGTTCACCAAAACTCGCCCTTTGCAGGTACATGCTCTGATTTCTCAGGGTCGTCTCCGCCCCCATCGGAAATCTTAGGTCAACCCCACCAGGCGCTGAAGCGTTATTCTTTCGAATACACCCAACTCGCACATTTTTTCTCTTCCACACTGCACAACACTAATTTTCAGCGTGCTAGGACTACCTTTGAACGCCTGTGCTCTACAGCTTCTCCCCCACGCCACTTGCTCTCAGTCCTCTACCACCTGCTTTTGGATCCCAATGATGCGCAGTTGCCGTCTTATTGCCGGTCCTGGGAGAAAGAGCTGAACAAAACCTTTACAGATGACCAATGGCACAAGTGTTTTTATCTGACCCATAAGGCCGTCATCGCATGTACAGCACAAGAGACTAGCTATAAATATTATCTAGATGGTACAGGGTACCGACCTTGTTACATAAATGGTGGCCAAGCGTCCCATCGACATGTTGGCGCTGTGGGTCAGAGGTGGGCACTATGTCATATATCTGGTGGGGTTGTGCACACATCAGACCATTCTGGTCGGCGATTCTCACTGCAATCAGAGACTGCACTGGCACTATTATTCCTGATACGCCCGAAGCAGTCCTTTTGTTCATGTTCCAGCTCCCATGTTCGGCCTATAAGAAATCTCTCACTAGGCACTTACTCCAAGCGGCTAAGTCAGTCATCCCACGTAAATGGAGGATTACCTCTCCCCCATCCCTGGCAGATTGGGTAGACGAGGTTGCACACACTCACCGCACGGAGGAGCTCGTGGCTAAAACGGACGCGAATATAACCAAGTTCTTGCGGACTTGGGCCCCTCTCCCCCCTCTTCCTCTTTTCTCCTTCCCCCCTCTATGCTGTTTCCCAAAAGCAAAAAGGGGGCCTCAATGGCACTCTTGCATGCCCTTTAGGAACATCAGCCACTTCCCCCGATTATTTCCATAGACACTGTTACGGGTGTCCCTGCGACCCCCGTGTCGGGTCGCAGGCACACCCGCAACGCCGCAGCACCTCCTGCTGCGGCCAGTGCCGCAGCCCGACGCTCGGGCCGCGGACACCCCGGCACGCCTGGGGATCACTTACCCGTCCACGCTCCTGTTCCCGTCCCGCACTCCTGCTGCCGGCCGGGTGCACGCGCACCCTCTAGTGCGCGCGCGCGGCACTGCCGGGAAATTTAAAGGGACAGTGCGCCGGTGATTGGTCTCACCGGGCACGGACCCTATTTAAGACTTGCCTCTTCCCCAGCACCTTTGCCGAATCGATAGTGCCCTGTGCCTAGAGAGGAAGCGTTCCTAAAGTGTCTTGTTCCGTTTACTGTGTACCGTACCTTCTGCCTCCGTCCCTTGACCACGAACCATTGCCGCCTGTCCTGACCTTCTGCCTGTCCCCGACTACGAGCCTGCTTCACGATTTTGTACCGCGCAACACCTCGGCTGCCACCGCAAGCAAGTCACGTCAGGGGTAGCGACCTGGTAGTAATCCGCCGCAGCAAGTCCATCCCGCTTTGCGGCGGGCTCTGGTGAAAACCGGACCTACTTAGATTCCGCTCCCTGGCGTGGCTTACGTCATCGCTTGTGGTGGTCCAGAGGATCCACTACCACATCCGTAACAGTTCGATTCGGCCATGGATCCCGCCAAGGTGCCTCTACCGAGCGTCTCCGACCTCACTACCACCGTGGCTCAGCAATCTAAGCAGATCGCGCAGCAAGCGCAACAGCTGAACCAATTGACTACTATGATGCAGCAGCTCCTGGCCACTCAGCAGCAACAAACGGCGGCCGTGGCTCAAGCAGCAGCAGTCGTTCCGGGGACATCCGCCGGCCCTAAACTCCGCTTGTCCATGCCGACGAAGTTTGACGGGGACTCTAAGGCCTGCAGGGGGTTCATCACCCAGTGTGCCCTCCACGTGGAACTTATGGCTGGTCAGTTCCCGTCCGAAAGGTCCAAGGTGGCCTTCGTGGTCAGTCTCCTCTCTGGGAAAGCCCTGGCCTGGGCGACGCCACTTTGGGACCGAGGCGATCCTATCACAGCGGATCTGGCGACATTCTTGCAGGAGTTCCGCGGAGTCTTCGAGGAGCCTGCCCGCGCCTCGTCTGCTGAAACCGCTTTGTTAAATCTACAGCAGGGGAACTCCTCCGGTGGCGACTACGCCGTGCAATTTCGCACCTTAGCCTCTGAATTGGCTTGGAATGATGCACCGTTGAGCGCCACATTCAAGAAGGGCCTCTTCGGCCAGATTAAGGATGCCGTTGCCACCTGGGACCCTCCGACGTCATTAAGTGAGCTCATCCACCTGGCAAACCGCATAG
The DNA here is from genome assembly GCA_025379985.1 of Phyllomedusa bahiana. NCBI lineage: Eukaryota > Metazoa > Chordata > Amphibia > Anura > Hylidae > Phyllomedusa > Phyllomedusa bahiana. The sequence goes on along the minus strand of JAODAL010015678.1, from coordinate 5,488 downwards.
ACATCCGTTTCTCGGAGAGACCGGGAGGAGCTCCGCCAGGAAAGCGAACCAGCTCAAACACGTCGGCTACCCCGTCTTGCGCCAGTGTTTCAGTGTCCCCCACTGCCTCCTTCCCAGCCAGCCTTGGAAGAGGCCATGCAAGTGGACAGTACCCGCCTGTCTCCACAAGAGCTTGCGTGAGGAGAAGTTGTGTCTCTACTGCGGCAGCCCCGAACACTTCCGTAGGGGTTGCCCACTTCTTCGCCAACGTCCGGGAAACGCACGCACCTAGGGTTCGTGGGAGAGGCGTCCCTAGGTGTGAGTAACCCCTCTCCACGGCTCATGCTGCCAGCTCTGGTCACGTCCAATACCGGAATCTCGTTCCGAGTGTCGGCCTTCCTGGATTCCGGATCGGCTGGGAGCTTTATGGATGCTTCGTTGGTGACCAAGTATCGTCTCTCGGTGGTCCGCCTAGACCAACCCTTGGTCATCTCCTCCGTCAGTGGTGAACTATTAAGTGACTCCATCCACTACCGGACTGAACCAGTGGTCCTACAAATAGGAGCCCTGCACAGGGAAAGGATCACGTTCTTCGTGTTACCCCGTTCTTCCTCGGCTGTTCTACTGGGGCTTCCTTGGCTACAGCGTCACGCCCCTATGCTGGATTGGAAGACGGGTGAAGTTTTGCGCTGGGGCCCGGACTGCCAGTCTCGTTGTCTTTCGGCACCCCGCCGGGTGCGCCCCAGCCCTCCGCAGTCCTCTCTCAAGCCACTACCTGGCTTACCGCAACCTTATCAGGACTTCCAAGACGTTTTCTCCGAGAAGCGAGCTGAGACACTTCCTCCTCATCGCCCATATGATTGCCCCATAGACCTGCTACCCGGGACTAGTCCTCCCCGGGGTAGGGTCTACCCGCTCTCCGTACCCGAAACTCAGGCGATGTCGGCCTACGTGGAAGAAAATCTACGAAAGGGTTTCATCCGCAAATCTACTTCTCCGGCGGGTGCCGGATTTTTCTTTGTGGAGAAGAAAGATGGATCCCTGAGACCGTGCATTGACTACCGTGGTCTAAATAAGATCACCATCAAGAACCGGTACCCTCTGCCGTTAATCACGGAACTCTTTGACCGTCTCCGGGGGTGCCAAGGTCTTCTCGAAATTGGATTTGCGGGGGGCATATAATCTCATCCGGATCCGGGAAGGCGACGAGTGGAAGACGGCCTTCAATACTCGTGATGGGCACTTTGAGTATCTGGTGATGCCCTTCGGTTTATGCAACGCTCCGGCCGTCTTCCAGGAATTTGTCAATGACATTTTCAGAGACCTCCTATATGTCTGTATATCACTGCAAATTATAATCCCTGTTAAAACGTAACTTTTACTGAGATATCTAAAATTATACAATCTAAACCCCTATAAATTACCACTACATACCTAAATGATACAGCATACTGTGCACCATCCGTCAGTGGAGTAATCGCCCCGATAAAGGACGGCTCCGCTTTTATGACAGATAATATCACTATAAAAGGTGTATAAAACCCTTAAAATCCCAGCTATCCCCCCGGGGTTTTCCCCCCGTACAATTTGGGGTTCATCGGGGGAAATTCAAAAAACTCCCTGTGGAAAAAGATACCTATTTTAAAACCCCATATACAACCCGTTTTTGAAATACATTCCCTCCTATTTTGATTCAATAGGGAGACTGATACTTGCTTGGGTGCTGTCAGGTAAAGGGAAAATACCCCCCCGGCAGCTCCTTTGGTTTTGGGCACCCGGGGAAAAGGGGGGGGAATAGGGGGCAAAATCGTCTCTTTTTCCCCTTTAAAATTTCCTAAAAGGGCCCCCTCAAATGTTAAAACAAAAAAGCCCCCAAAATCCCCAAATTTTTGGGTATTATTCTACTTTATCCCATTTTTGGGGGGTTCCTTTAGAGGTTGTTTTCCCCCGGCCCGCCCGGGGGATATTGAACTGCGCAGGGCCGGGAAAGAGAAAAAAATTTTTAAATTCCCGGGTTTGGGCCCCGGCGCCGGGGGACATGCCAAGGGGCTTTGGCCCCCGGAGTAGGGGCCCCCCAGCCCATGCGGCCCCCGGGCCCGTTCAAAAAACTTCACTCCCGCATGCCCTGAAAGAAAAATGCATGTCACTTACGGATAGCCCCTCCCGGGGGATCGTCACTTACATTTTAAAAGCCAGCTGGGCCCTCTGCGCGGGAAATTTTAAAAAATAAGTGCCGACCAATACACGCTACCACCAGCACTAAAAGCCATGGCGATGCACCCCGTTCCCCCAGCGTCACCCCATATACCGCAATGTATTGATACCCATAGGAAACTTTTTGGAAGGGGCCCTTCTCGCCTTATTTTAAAAAATTTACCGGAGTAAATTACCCAATCCCAACCGACATGAATATTTAAAAAAGGGGCTTTATCCGGGGCCAAAGTTTTCGGGGGTACAGCGTTCACCCCCAAAGGCAAAATTAAAATTATGGGGGCCTAAAAGGTAAAGGTAAATATAAAAAAAAAATTATAATGTGGTACTGATACATATCCAAGGTTTAGATCTGAACGTCAAAATGGTCCCCTTTTGGAGAGTGTGAACAAGGCAGACAGAAATAACGGGCCCCCAAACAGAGTTATTCAAAAAAACAGGGCCCAAAAAGTAAAGGGCTCATTTAAGGGCCCCCTTTTATTTAAACCCCGAATCCAATTTCGGTTTAAAACCATTGGGCCCCTCTTTGCAAAGAATTCGTCTATCCCCAATTTCCCCCCCCTGGGGGGGGTTTTTTCACGCCCCCCCAAATTAGAAAAAACAGGGGATTTTCCCCTTCAAACCCTTATGATTTCCCACACATGTCCCGGGTATTGGGGTTTTCTCCTATTTTTGTAAATCCCCCCGAAAGTTTCCCACCCTTCTTTTAAATTTCTCCTTGTTTTTCCAATATAATTAAGTGGGGTAGGGGCCTATCACATGGAAACTACTCCTTCTGTCCTAAAAGTTGGCAAAAACATTGAAAAAAAAATTGTTTTCCATTAAGGCACTTTTGAAAAGGGTTTAGTTTTGTAAAAATTTAAGGGGGAGGCTACAACCATCTCCCCATTTAAACAACCCAATCGGGGCTCCTTTCCAAACCACGGCCCCCTTTAGAGGGGGGTTTTTATGTAAAAATAAAACTTGGATCAGTCTATCTTTGAAGAAAATTTCCCCCCCGATAAATTTTTAAAAGGGGGTTTTAAGGAAGATATCCCTTTTTAAAACCTGATCCAACATTAAAAAATTTCCCCCTTTTTTTTTAAGGATATTACACCCTTCTAAATTTCTGTCCCTAAAAAAAATTTGCAACTAAAGAATTTGTTGGGTGTTTTTTTTCTTGGGTTTTCCTTGTAGCAAAAATTTTTCCCATTCTGTTTTTGTGGGCCCGAAAAGCTGATTCAAGGAATTTTGAAGGGGTATCCCCGGGGTTACGAAATCTCTTCTTAAAATACCCCGACTGTCTCCTAAATCCTTTTTCTCTGGGGGCAATTCCTCTTTAAATCTCAAAAAATTGACCTTCGGTATTCCTCTTTCCCACATGAAATGGGGGTAACTTTCCCAAAGTAAAAAAGGCTGTTTTTTGCTGTAGGTTTCCTGTTTCCCTAAACTGTTTAAAAATTTCCCTTTGGGTCTTTTAAAGATTAAGGGGCATCCCAAAAAAGGGTAAGCATCCTTTCCTATTCAGATGTGAAATTCATACCGATTTTGTTTTTTTTTGATTTTGTTTAAAAAACTCCCTCCCAAATGACACCTCGTGCCCGCCCATAGGGGTATGATGTATCGATGTACCCCCCCCCAAATAAAATCTGGGGGGCCATTGATCATTTCCCCTGGTTGAGTAAACCAAAAGGGGGCCTCCCAAACCCGCCCGAACAGATTTGCATATGTGGGGATCACAAGGGCCCCCATTGCGGTGCCCCCACTGGGGAAGGGGGCTTATTGCAAAAGGAAAATTTTGTCTTTTGCACAAAAAAAAGTAAATTTTAAAGACAAAAACATTATTTAGCCTGGGAATTTTTAAAACTTCTTGTAGACCAAAAAAAAATTTCTGCCCGGGGACCGTTTTCCTGTGGGGTATTTCCCATATAGCCTTTTTTAAAATTTTATAGAAACCCAATATAAATTCTTTTTTAACTGTTTTTCCGCCAAATCTACCAAAAAAAATCAAAGGTCCCTTTTGTTTAAAATGGGATGTAGGGTTTCCAAAATCCTGCAAGATGTTTTTCTATATAAATCCCCCAATTTTTCGTTATTGAAACCCCCCCCCCCCAAAAACCCCAGACTATTGGTCCCGCCTTTTTAACGGGGGATAACCCCTTTTGGGGTTCTTAGGGTTTGAAGGGAGGGAAAGAACCTATTTGGGGAAATTTGAGGGGATCATGAAATTTAAAAAATTTTATTTGATATCAACCCGTTTCCCAACCCCTCCAAAAAATCCTTTTTATTTCCCCTAAAAAAAAGTTGTTGTGGGTCTGAAGGTAAAAACATAATGTTTTTGTCCCTTTAGAAATCTTTAAACATTTGTTTTATTCATATCATGATTTATATAAAATATATTTTCCCCCCCCTTATCCCCAAAGGGTTTTTTATACTATAGACATTTCCGTTCCAGTGCTGACAATGCCCTTTTAATTCCTTTTTACTGAGTTTATTTTTTTAAAAGGGAAAACCCCTGTTCACCCAAATTTCCCGGGGGGGAGTTTCCTTATTGAAACCTTTTTTTTTGCAAAAAAAAAAATCAAATTTTACAGTGTTTTCCCCAAATGACTCGGGGGCATTTCTCCTATTTAAGAGTTTCAGTTTAGTTTGTCGCCTTTTCCATTTATTCCTCCTCCATAAGGGGCACCAAAGTAAAGTAAATTTCCCCCAATCCTGTGTCCCCTAACACCCCCCAAAAAAATTAAAAAGGCCCTTCGATATATCTTGGGGTTTAAAAAAAATTTTTGCCACTTGAGCTTAGCACAATTTAAAGTTTAAAACTTTTGTCCTGAAAAAAACACTAAACTTGGGGGTGGGCACAAAAGTCAGGCCCCCCCGTTTGAATCTGTAGTTCATTTTTTTTCAGTTTTCCTGTTTGTGAGGTTAATTATCTATGTTGAAATTTATATCATTTATTTCTGAAGGGTCTTTGGTTTAGGGGGCGCGGGGCCCTTTTAAAGGGCTTCTTGGGTGACATCCCCGGGAATCTCACCCGTTTGGGGGTCCCCCCCGTCCCCAAATTTCGCCAGGTCCTGAAACGCCGCGCGAGAACCATTTTTTTTACGCTAAAAATGGGGAAAAATCCCATTTCACCAGACCAACCCCCCGTTGTCCTTGGATCATTTAAACCTGAAAATGTTGCAGATGGAACCCCCCTAAACTCTCTGCCGTCCCACAGTGGGGGAAACCCGTTTGGGCCCGCCCGGGCCCTAAAACCTTCCTTGGGGGGTTTTGTCAAACTACCCCACCGGCAATTTATCACGCAAATTTTTTTGCG